>SSSI01007684.1:0-10811 GCA_004796505.1 Oryzaephilus surinamensis | reverse complement strand
ATACTGTAACTTTAAGAAAATGGAGTGCTCTTTATTCTAATTAAGTTGTCACTGTTGATATAAATAATTTATTATAAAGACTACAGTAATAAGTTGAAGAAATTAGTTTATATTTATAACCCAAAATATTGTTAAAATGGAAAGGGTTGTGAAGGGTGGTCATCCAATTAAATTAGGGGAGGAGGTGGTAGAAATACCACAATACTTAGATTTTTGCATGAAGGGATTATTATTAATCCTAGAGTACCTTTTAACTACATATTTAGTTCTAAGTAGTGTAAAAATATTTCATTAAAAACTCATTTTACCCGCTTATAAAATATTAATTGTGCAGATAGGCAATGTAAATCGGTTTCATCTTGCTATTTTTATCGTAATATTAAAAATACAGTGCCATCACAGCCTTAAAACAATTAAAAATGAACAAATTGTAGCTTTGTACTATTTAAAAGTATAGGAGTTCGTGTACTCTGACGTCACACCAATAAAATCCCGTACAGGTCACGTGAGAAATTTGAAATTAAAGATCAACTTTAAAGGCTTCTAAAATAAAATTGGACGGTGAAAAAATTTTTTTTTCTTCACAATAGTGATTTATTTTCATTAAAGAATATATTTTTGCAAAAAAAATCATATGTTAATTTTTATTCAAGTTCCCTATTGTAAACTATTGTTTAATGGTTAATTAAAAGCAGCTAGTTGCTAGTGACCGAATTTCCAACTCGTGTTGGAATGAAGCCCTTTTCGACACTTATATTTTGTTATACATGTATATGCATGTGCTTTAATTAAAATGTACTATATGAGCGGAAAATGTTACAAATGGTCAACAAAAGTTTTATTTTATAACAATATAAATACGAGTTATATATATGGGTACGTATACAAATTCTAGAAATAATAAAAATGTTTCCATTTAACGATTTTGGATTATTGATGTACTAATTCTGTATTACATTATTGTAATTTAATGTCTCTGCTAAAATCCCTGTTAACAGTTGATTGTTGTATTATAATGTAATAAATAATAGCTGTAAAAATATTCCATAGTTCCATTAATCAATAAAAAAAAAAACGAAAAATATTGGTGCTGCACGAAGCACGAAAGCTCAATTTTTAATAATAGAATTATTGTTAGTATAAATAAATCGAAAAGTCATTTATAAAGCATTTCCATTTAAACACATTGTTGTATGGTGACCTGTAAGTCAATTGCAAAAAGGCCAATCAATCTTACTTTAGTCTAAACTACATTATATTGAATTGATTTTCCTTTCAAATGCATAAACACGTATGGAAATTTACCTTTATATATACATATATGTACATATAAATTTTTTCTTTATATGATTATATTCGCATTAAAATGAAAATTATAAAATTCATTCTTGTGTGTTATTGTGAAATATTTGTTCACATGTAAAAAAACAATTACGTAAAATTGTACGTAAATGAAGGGTTGATTTTTTTTATATTTTTTTCTGATTTTGGCGTTTAATATTTTTCTTAGAAATCTGTAATATCTAATATAAAGCTTTCGTCCAAAGAAAAGTTGCGTGCATGAATTTAAAAGCGCAAAACTTTTCTATATGTATATACACACTTTGTTAATTTATAATAATGAGAGGTTAATTAAAAGTTTAAAAAGTGGTCGTTCTTTCGTAAGTAATTGTATAACTCAAGATAATAAAGACGTTAAATTTTCTTAAGGAAAAGAATTTCTAAAAAAATATTATATCGGTCATTTGACTCTTTGAAGTTCTCACAAGCCAATTTTTTCCGTATTATTGTTACCTAAAAAGCCAAACCGTGAAAAATTATTCTCATATGAATCTAATTAGTTATTTATGATATATAAATTGAAAAATCCATTTATCTCTTACACTCTTTAAAAATTTCATTAATCAATTAACCGGTAATCTGCATGAAATTCAAATTTTACAACAAAACAAATGGGCTTGGTATATATGCGAACATTTTATAATTAAATTTGCATCATTTTACTAATAAATACAACGTACAGGAAATATAAATACATATACCTACATATATTTGCAATATTGGTTAAAAGTTTATTTATGAAATGCTTGAAGTCTTTGAATTGTAAATCTAAATCGTAAACAATCACTTGTACTTGTTCACTGAAAAGATTCTCAAGCCAAAAGCACTTATACATTTCAGTGTTTACAGAAATAAACAAGAGAAGTTTACTTGAATTAATATCAACTGTATCTAAACGATTTACAGGATTGTAAATGGTTACCAAATATTGAAAATAAATACATACCTACTTTTGAACTTTATAGCTTTATACATTTTTTAACGGAATGCACATAATGTGCTTAAGGGCGTATTATAATGCTTTTTATAAAATAATCGTTCAACAGCTTCCATCTATTAATAATATTATTGTATGAAAAAATTGTTGATGTTTACTGAAATCCTCTTAAAAAATTAAACTGACAAACTTGGAAGTATTAAAATTTCCAACAATTAATTTAGAAGTTGTTTTATTTATTTATTTCTTTATTAAAGTCTCAAAATATTGCTATAGCTTTTATATTAATTTTTTCATAAACAAAGTAAAATTTTTATTGTTATCTATAAACATTACAAAGGAAAGTTTTTATTCGAAATGTTTCCTGTCACTTCTTATTATACATATATTGGAAATATGAAATATGTACCATATATATTTATATTGATTCACAAAACTTTGTAGAAAGCTACTTAATTTCTACAGTTGCAATAAAACTTGAATATACTGTGCATTAAATCACATTTCTTTGTACCCATTGATAATAACATCAATCCAAATAATCTGATTTGCCAAAAAAAGTATTACCGTAACATAAAAGCATTTACACTTGAATGCGTACATTTTTTACATTTCGTTATACGTACAAATCGGAAGTGTATTGACTCAATTTTTCAATAAAAAATATCATTCCCTCGTAAGCTTTTTCCATTTTTTTTTTTGTGTATTCGAGCAAATTATACAATTGCATGAATAAAAAACTGTATCGCATTTATTTTCTATTTAATGGATATTATATGCGTCAGAGGGTACACGTACAGCAAGATGTGTATGTGAATTGAATTCGAAACACGAGCCATTATTATCGAACACACAAACCTAAACAATCAACTTAATGCAGTGACAACAGGTTCTTCTTTTGTTTGGATTATAGGTCCCGAAGCGGTTCTGAAACGAGGGATGGATAAGCCAGAAGAGAGGATGTTGTGGTAAAAGTGGAGTATACATACACACAATTCGCCATCGTCTTGTTTTATATTGTACCTAATACCAAAATGGAGAGCAAAACGAGGAGCGGAAGACCGCGATTACAACGATCTGAACGTGTTTTCAGTGAGTCCCACTTGACCTCTTGGGAACTCTTTGTCAGGGACTCGTTACTAACACTTGCATGGCCTGAACTACTCAACAGTGTATCAAGGTAATGTTTTACTTTAGATGCTTATTTTAAATTCTATATACACGTGAATTGTGCGGTTAAAATAAGACGAAACACTATTGTTAAGAATAATGAGCTTTTTCAATTTGTTTCACAGCTTTACACATTAAACATCGTAATATTGTATAAAAGGTTTTTATATCGTATTGATAAAATTCTTTTTTTAATATAATTTATTGACATTAGTAACAATAGTATATATTTATACATATATATTGTATAAAAAGAAAAAACGAAGAAAGTACAGAAAAACGAGTAAAAAATAAAATATTTATTTTGATATTTTATAAAAAAGCTATAATTAATCATTTAATCAATTAAAAAAGTGTCATTTCCATAAATTGTGAAAACGACATAATAATGAATTATATTTCCACTGATACCTGAAGCATTAAATCAAAATAGCATTAAATACGTGCATTAACTATAATTATTTAATATTATAATATCTTGAAACAGAGGGGTTTATACTTTGTAGTTTCAATAATAGGTATTATTAACTCTTAGTTCCATTTTCATTTTCAATAAAATTAATTTCAATTCACGGGCAACTAAGCTTTAATCTTATTTGTCTCTTAAATTTAATAGCATTAGTTTAAGATAAATATTTCACAAAATATATATTAAATTATCGATTTTTGTTGGAAACTAATAATTGTGGTTACTTAAAAACGATATTATAAAAAAAGCTATCTCAAATTTCTAACATTAATTATTCTTAGTTTTTAGTCCGATCCGAAAAGTTATAGAGGATCTTGTAAGGTTGTAAATTTCTAACTATTGAGACAAGATTTCTAACCACACCCTTTCTAATCTTAAACGTATTGTCTGCAATCTAACAATATAGTTTTAATGTAGATCGATTTGTAACTGCAGATAATTGACTTTGTGTAGTAGGTCCATTTTTATAAAATTATCACAAAAATTAATGAAAAACTAAAGCTTGTATTATAGTTTCTAAAAAATTAAATAAATATATTTTGATAAAAGAGAAATAAAAGCTTTTGTTCTGAAACCATATAGAAAAATAAGCTTCCCTATCACGATTTTAACTTAAAGCCATACTAACTGGGAAAAGTATAATTTAGAAACATGTGTGATAAAAAAGACGCCTATTGGACTGCAGTATAAGGAAAAGGAAAATAGGGAATAATGAGAAAACTGCGCAAATTGTTTATCTGAAATGAATCTACACGGTATATAATTTAATGTAGTATAGATTTGTTCGGAAATTTTCCACAATTGTAATTAATTCTATCCTAATTGAAAGCAAATCTTCTGCTATGCAATACAGGAGTAAAGTAATAAACATTTCCGAATGCACATGATAAATTTTTAACTATTTAAACGAATATATCACGTTTTTAAAAGGACGATCTTGTTTTGTATTGGAATAAGAGTTTTATGAATATAAATTGCTTCAAATCGAATATACATATATGTAATCAATTAAAAAAGAATGTTAAATTTTTCTCTAAAGTATATTGTTATTAATTAATAAGTTGCGTGTAACATTAGTTCACAAAATGGTCGCTTAACATTTCCTTGATGTGACAGAAATGTTACGATCTTGAAAGTACATTTACATACGAGTACATGGAAGTTGAAGCATAAACCAATTGTAAAGCTCCCTAACATTGTTATAAAAGTTTTCGAAAATATACAGGGCGATCCAGAAGAATGGAATATCGCTTATAACTTTTAAACGGTTGATCTAAATGAAAGAGAAAAATTCAGTTCAGAGGATTTTTCCTCTTAATGCAGCTATTTTCTATTTTTGGTATCTGTTATGTAACTCTACCAGGATATAATCAACATTTTTTTTAATATGTTTTTTATTTTATTTATATAATTATAGTATAACCTTCCTTATACAATCTTATAAAAAATCTAATGGTTATTTGAAATGGTTAAGGGTTAACAGTTTTAGATTTCTGTCATCTTTTTACAAATTGTCATTACACAACACTCTGTATAATAGTAAGTAGTTGTTTTACTTATAATAACATAAAGTTCATTAATTAAACTGTGGAATTAGTAGTAATGTGGTTCCAAAACTAAATTTCTATTCACTTTTTAATTGAACTTAATGTAATTCTAGTTAAAGTGTTTCAATTCAGGCGGACCTTTAATTCAGACAATCTATTTTCATGGAAAAGTTATATGGCCAACTTGCATGCAATAAGTGAAAGGAGTTCAACGAGTATTTACATTAAATTATTTTAAAGTTAATAATATTTAATGAAAATCATCGACCCCATATATTAATAAATTTTTTGTCCGGAAGTAGGAAAAAAAAGTATTTCATATACCTAGATATAAAGCTTTGATGTAGATGAAGTAAATAAAAACGACATGCGCATATTTTTTTTAAATTTATTAACCATCTATTAGGTATTTGATATAGATCAGTTAACAATCTCAATTTACTTTATACCTGTATAGGTATTATCTATAAAGTTTGTGTGGTAGAATTTAGTTAGGGGGCTTTGATTTTAATTAAATCACACTTCGAGGAAGCTGAAATAGTGTTCAATCAGAGTGCACACAGTACACATATTCAATAATATACAATATATCTGTATATCTCAGTGTATATATATTTTCCAAGTAAATATTGTTAATTTTAATATGAAAAATATAGATTTAGTGGTAATTTTTCATAATTAATACAAATTTTAATGCAAATAAAAATTATTTACATTTTAATTAAAATCTCTAATTTCAAATTAAGACAAGCGCAATTACATTACGTTTCAAGTTGTAAAAAAACTATTTAGAAAATGAAAATGTTAATACACTTAACTTCATTTTAATTTAAATAACTGTGTTGATAAAAAAAGCTTATTTCCCCTCCCACATGAAATGCTATTTAGGCACTAAATAAAATAAATCGTATTTACGCAAAAAACGGAATTACTTTTCGTGATATTAATAGTAAAAAAAATGAAACATTAACAAAGTGAAAAAATCCCAAGTGAAAACCCCCAGTGAAAATAATCATTCATCAGACAAAGCACATATTTCCAGCCCGTTAGTTTGTAATATGTTTGTTGTGTAATATTTAATGGATAGTACAAGTAGAACAGACAAAGAACTTTTACACTACAAAACATCTCATATTTTCGTTTGATAGAGGTTGTAAGACAATGTAATTGTGGTGTGTATTCTGTCATTTTTTTTCGCTTCTTCTGTGTATTTGTGCGAAATAAAATGAGTATGAAATATCCATTGAAAGGTCGTAATGATAACAGTATTGGGAGCGGTAATGATGAAAGAAATAGACGTTGTTCTTATAGAAGAATCGCATTTAGTACAAATAATCGTAAATTTGATATTCGTAGTGCCAGTTTGCAATCTTGGTCTGGTACAATAACATCTCCGGATTCCAGGTAATTACGAAACTATTAATTACTAAATACGTAAACAAATTTAATACTAATTAATTATTAAAGAATAAACAGACACAAAATAGAATATTGAATTAGTTCAGTGTTGTTATGATTATAGTGGAAAGTAAGTTGTATCTCTTTGTATTGTACATATATTACTTAATTAAAATTTGTTTTATGGAAGTTGTGTGAGTTATTATATGAAAAAAAAAATTAAAGATGTTAAAACAATCAATTCAATTGGATCTTTTTATTTGTTGAAGTGAAATGTGTATCGAATACAAAACAAATTTTTTCAGGATCAAAATGTCCACTATTCAATTAATTTTATTTAATTGTAAATGTGTCTTTGTTTTATTTCATTTTTAAAAGTTCTATTAATGGTTTAAGCTTAAAGTTTTTATTTAAGTACTAAAGTTGAGAAACAATTTATTAATTCGAAACAATGTTCTCGGACCTAGAATTCATGTTGGTAAAAAATAGGGTAGAAAATACTGTCACGACAATATAAATGGTATGTGTATTGAGTATTAAACCAACAAAGAATTTCATACATAATTTCTGCAACATAGAATTCCTAATTTCTTGTCTAGAAATATTTAGAAGTTTAGAACGTTAAAACGTCATTCAATATTAAATTTTCTTTATCAAATATTGATTAACAAAAACAGCTTTTATTTATACATTAATTATTGCAGTATTGAGCCCCATCTTAATCCCACACCTTCGATATATTCTTCTCTATTGTTACGAATTTTCCAAAAACGTAAGAAATATAAGTTCCCCTAAAGTTCAATCTTGTGTAAAGAAATTAAGAAAACATCGGAATTTATCCTTTTGGGTATATGTAGGTATATATTTATGTTGGTATGTAGGTATACCTACATAAATACACTTTAGACCTACATAGATACACTTTTCTACAAAAACATAATCTTTTGTTATATATGTATGTATCTATATTTCGCCCATTTATCCGCTTAAAGTTAATGTAGACCAAAATGGTTTAAATTTCAGGTAATTTAATACTGAGCATAACCGCATCAACATTTCACACTCTGTAATACAAAATATTTGCTTCGCAGCTTCATCATTTTAGTATTCAATTTGAGAGAAATTCGCGTCGTATATTATTTTAATATTGAGCAGCATTTATTAACGCTTCTCTCGTTAGTAGGTATATTTACTGAACCTTCAACAAAAAAAAGATTACAATTATATAATACGGAATACGGTACTTGAAATTGTAACAAACCCGTAACGATTCAATGTAAAAACTTTGCTTTGACCTACTTTTGTTTTATATTGGGCAAATTTACCAGTAATTCTCTGGTGAAACATTTTATAATATAAAATTTGGGCATATAGAACATGACCAAATTAACATACCTATTTAGAACAAAAAGCTTGGTATATGTGAATACATATTATGTTCCTTTTTGTTATGTTTATTACTTATAACATTTAATATTGTTTTCCAGGGGAATTGTGATATAGATTTTATTTTTAAAAGAGTGAATTTTTATGACAAGCTATAAAGTTGAATAAATATAGTGAAACGTGCAACTATGTTATAAACATGTTCTGTTTTATCCTGTGTCAAATTCTAACAATTTACGTGAACTCAAAACTTAACTTCTTCGTCTCCACGTTCTTAAGTATTTCACTTGTAAAATATAAGTTCCTGTGTCCTGTGGATTTATAACTTAAATGTAAAATTAAATGTATTGAAAACAATTTAAAACACTTTATTTTGCTAATGTAAAAATTCCAACAATAATTATTTTTCTACTGCAATTTCCATTTCAATATTAACAAAAATCTAATTACATATGTTTAAAAATTACATTTTGAATAATTCCTCCGTATTATAAGTATTAGCCTTTATTATAAAGTCCTAATCGGCGTCTCATGTCACACTTTCCTTTGGACTGATACATATTTGTTTATCTTTTTTGAAAAAAATAATTTCTAACTGCCTATACGTACATAGTACATACGAGTACATATACTTGTATGTATGTACTTACAAATATAAATAAGCATGCATTGAAAAAGTTAAAATAGCATGCAAATTATAAACAATTGATGACGTTGATGTAGTTTGAGATTACATAACAATTATTTTAATACATTATTGCATCTGTTGCTTTAAAATGTTTAAAAATTTTAAAATAAACTCGTATGAAGTCTAAATGTTTGTTATTAAAATGGGAGATAATGTTATTATTTGATTTGAAAATGTATTTTAATTGGAATAAATAAATCTATATGTTTTATAACGAATAGGTATACAAATTTACGCATGCATAATAATAATTTTCACTGTAAAATTTAATTATAAATCATATGCTATTTTTTGAAAATTTATTACAGATGAAAATATCATGTGGCGCCCCTCTGTGAATTTTCCAAAACATATAAAATTTCATTTAACGATGAAATGCAGAAAACACTACCCCCTGCATCAATTTTCCACCCTAAGTTTATGTACTTTATGTCAATACGCCCTCTGACGGAAAACTCGACATATAATCATATACCTAGTCTACTTACATGATATCATTTCGGTTATTTAAATTCGGAGAAGTTATATATCACCATAATACCTACTATTTTTATCATACAAATATTAAATTATTCACAATTTCCCATATCAGTAAACATTTGCATTCAATTACAAAGTAGTACAAAAACATTTGCTCTACTTAAATTACCATATATTACAGATAATGTAAACACATTTTCATATTTTCATTCTTATCTTTTATACGGAATATTAATCCATTTATTTTTTTAAATCAGTTTATTCCATATTTTTTAAATATATGAATGTATGTATTGTACATTTGGGACGAACGCATGCGTTGTAGAAAATTGATCAGAATTTTCCACAAAACTTGCAACTATTGAGAAACTAGATAAACAATAAACGGACGGTTAAACGGACGTGCGTTTGTATGACGGACGTATAAGCACATATAAATGAAAGCGTGCGCTTCATCTGAAAGCTAGTGTAAGCTCAGCTTTTCAGGTTAAAGGTCGTCAACCGTACCAATAAGTGAATTATTATACGCGCATTTCTAATTACAATATAAATAAATTATATAACGTCCATCTGAACGACACCAAAAACATTTTGTTGAGATTTGCGTGCGGAAATTTTAATGGAAAAAAGTTTGTACTTAAGCGGAAATTGGTCCTGAAATTTGTCGCAAGTATTTTATTGTTTATTTTGACGCAAAATTTAAATTTCATACATATATTATTTATGTAAATTTTTTTTATATCAAAGTTATAAAAATGTTAGACACGTTTTGTTGCAATTTTGTTTTATATTTCTGTATACAATAATAAAAATACCAGAACCATCTGATTAGTTTCAATAAACATATTTGTTTTGATAACTACTCGTATATACATATTTATATGTAACATAAAAGATAAATTACTTAACACCATATGGACGTTGATATAATTAATTAATTATTAACAAACCAATAAATCATAAAATAGCAAATTGAAATAAATTGTTAAATTTATTGCAACATTGCATGAAAATAGATATTTATACAAGAAATTTGTTTAAATTTTAAAAGAGAGCTTAATTCCATCTAACGTAATTAATCATACCTATATACATATGTATATGTAATGTTCATATTTTGTTTTTTTTTTTGAAGATCTGAATATTGAAATAATATTTTTTAATATAACAGATACGTGTGGGTTGAACAAAAACAGTGTTTTTACAAAAAATTTTTCATGAAAAAGAATTTTATGAACATTTTATTTGTTTGTTTAATAACCAAAATCCTACATACGAAATAAATTGTTACTAACATTTAGTTGGACATTTAATAATTATTTAAAAATAACGACAAAGCAATTTTTTGTTAAAATTCTACGAACATATAATATAATATAATATAATAATATTATA
>SSSI01007682.1:32289-48492 GCA_004796505.1 Oryzaephilus surinamensis | reverse complement strand
GAAAGCAACATTGAAAATTATTTATACGAGTGTATTTTATTGAATACTTTACATATTATTATATATTTAATATATGTAATGTACTTATGAATAATTTAAATGCATATTACAAAGTTGCAAGGAAAGACGGGGGTGGGAAATGTCCGTAATAGTGTGCATTGGTAATATTTTATTTATAAAATTTATAGTTTATAATAAAATTGAATTCAAATATTAAAAAAATAATCATCGATACTATATTTAGATAAGCTGTATATTCTGTATTTGAAAGAAATTAATACATATAAAATTTTATTACAGCAATAAAATTATAATCGAGGACTGTTTATTAAACTTTTCAAAAATAATAAATAACTACGGACTAAATTGATAATTGAGTGTACAAGTTATCTTTGTTAACGTTTTTCGTAATCTTAAACAATATTTTTATTAATTAGACGGTTTTTTACAAGTTCTCAATGGATTTCAGTCTAATGAGTCGTTTCATATCTGCTAATGCGGTTAAAAAATTTATTACAGGACTCTAAAACGTATTTAATAGGTCTGTTCGGACAAAGCTATTTATCGTTTACAAACGATACGACTCATGCGCATTGGAAAAAAACCGTTCGGTCTGACTTTCTAATGTATATTAAAACGTATCTGAGCAGTACGGAGCTGACGACCTATCCATTGGATAGTCCACTAACGGCTTGTCCGAACAGACCTAATATAATTAATACAAAGATAATTAAAAAATAAAACAATAGTTAAATATTTAATACGCGTAATTGCTGATGCATTGCATTGTTGTTGATACATTTACGTACATATCTAGAAATTGTAAAATTGAACATTGCATTTACATATACACATACACATGTATTATGTATGTTCATATTTGAATTCATTTCAGCTGTATATTACACGGTTTATTATTTTTCTGCGGTTTCTAAATGTAATATCAAATTTATTACAAACAATTTGTTTCAGAAAGGTTGTCATGTTATTAAAAAACATAATTCCTAACAAATTATATATAAATGCGAAATAACCGACAAAACAAATTTCAATTGATCATTACAAAAGCCAAAAATAAATATGTATAATAGTTGCAATTTAAGAATGCCTCTACGATCATAAACATCACATTTATGAATAGAAGTTAGAAAAAGATAGTATATACATTTGGTGAAAAATAGGATAGATATATTTAAGAAGTTACCAGGCGGGGTAAGTTTACTATTTCTAAAGAATTTCTTAGAAATGTATTTGAAGGGGGTTTAAAGCCTTAGAAAGAAAAGCAATTAATTATATCATTCTTATACTAATTTGACGAATTAGGCAGTATATACTGCTGCAATACTATTTCTATTCATCTATTGGTTTCAGAAAAGTAGTAAAGTCATTTTTACTTTTATTGCTCCAGAGGCAATTTTAAATTTCGACTACTACATATACTATTGCATTCAGCTTGTATTAAATAAAATAAATAAAAACAACTAATTGAAAGATGGTAAAAATCAATATGTAAATTTTATTAATCTTACATTTTAATCTACTAATTTACATAAAAAAATTCACTTAGAGATTATTTCTGCACGATTAATACAGATATACATATATAAAATGTTAGTGAAATTTTAATGGTTGACAAAAATAATCAATTACAAGTGTGTGATTGATATTGTTGCTAAACTAGACGATGACAAGTATTAATTATAAACATATTATGCAGTTGAAAAAAAATTTATATCGATATAGGGGAATGTCTAGAAATATTTTTTAATGAGTATAGATAAGGATATTTAATTGTACAGGATGTGTTTTCATACGGGATCTAATTTTTGATTGTCAATTCTTGTTACCACAAGAAATTGATTTATGTATACTCGTATTATTATATGTGTATAGTGAATTTCGCAATTCATTTTATAATTTACTCAAACAAAATTTCTTGATAAATAAATAAAGGTCTGATGTAATATACAAGATATGTATAATTAATTAAAATTCATTTATCAGTAAATATATGAATTTATATTGCAAGAGATGCTCTTATATTAACAAAGGTAATTTACGTTATTATTTGTTTATGAATAAATATTTTTCTTAGCATAGTTTTACAATAACTATTATATTTACAAACTTATTTTTAAAATATATTATATGTACTCAGTTGTATAATAAAAAAATTCCGCAATTACATAATATAAACGGTAGTACATAATTATTATTAAATAAGATGAAATTGTAAACTATAGCTAATTAGCTGTACATAAAATAATACTTTAAATTCATCGGCACGTTTAATGCATTATTTCTTGTTTATATTTTATAATGTAGAAAATTTATTCTACTGGTTTATACAATTTTCTTAAGTTAGAATTTCTTCAAACAAGTTTTCTTATCTAGAAAATGGATCTGTTGAATATAATCTGTAATGTGCGTAAAATATATGTATAATTAATCAAATTTGGAGAGTAAAATCACAAATAATATGTTAAATGATAAAATTTTATATGTTAGAGGATTATTGACGTAAAAAACAGATTTTAAACAATTATAGCGAATTATCCACGATATATAAGTATTAATGACATTCCTACTGAAAAATACTGATTTATATCTTATATTTCAAGTTGTTTGTACTAACAAATAATCAAGTACTTAGATATTATTTTAGCAGGATGTAGTATTATCTAAGTTATTGATGAATTCTATCAATTTTTGGAGTTGGAACACTAAGAATTCTCATCAACCCTATAATACATACATACATAATATTATAGACATAACTTGAACTAAATAAAATATGTACAAGTGTAATTGTTACAACATAGTTCCACAACAGTTTCTTCCGGGAAATCAGCCCAACTTGCAAAACTTATAACTTTGACTGTGTAATTCAATATAAACTTCGAAACTTGCCTCAGTTATATATAAATTAAAGATTTCATTTTATACAACACGATACGCTAATGATGTAACAAATTTTTCACAAATAAACTTAGAACAAATAGAGAATTTAGCAAAATTTCGATAAAAAAACCAGCTTAGATAAAGTTAATACGAAACAATAAAAATGTATCCCAAAACCTTTCAGAATATTTTTATTATGTGTATATAAAATGCATGACTGCAATTTGATAAAGTTATACTAGTGTAATGAAATTCATTGTTTTGAGTACAAATTTGTATAACATTTTATTTTGTTGTAAATTAAATATTTACAACACTTGAATTGAAAATTTTATTGAATTCAATATACTATAATCCTATTTATAACAAATTTTCTATAAAACAGAAAATTGGAAAATACCACTATTACTGATATACCAACGTTTTACTACTGTAATAAAACAAAAATCCGAAACAGAACAAATTACCGACATGCATTGCAGTATATTTTTTTAAATTTATTTTTCAGGATCCTCAATACTAGAACAAGAAGCTGGTTCACCCACATCAGGATCAGTTGCAGAACACGCGATGCCTCCCAATCAGATCACAGGTAAGCTAATATACATTATACCAATAAATTTCACTTTGGGAAAGTAGCCTTATAGTGGTTTCAATAATACGATTTATTTTGGACCGCATTCGGCAACTATTATTATTGTTGTAAGCCGTATAATTTATCTTGCTTAAAACATCTTCAAACACATATCGTAAGTCGTCTTAATATAATTCTTCAGTGTTGCTTTTGGTTGAAATAAGATTTATATGATTTGTATGATAATTGGTGATGTAACTTGGAATTGTGTTTCAATTTTCTTTAAATCCATGCATTTAATCATTATTAATTGCTTCTTAAGTTTTAATTGCATTTTGAGTCAACGCAGTCAATGTTCAAGCCACTCTTTGTAAAATATAAGAATGCCTCTGCTGTAATAAAACTCATCCAATAGAAATATGTAAATAATAACAAGTTGAGGAATGGTAAACAAGTTTAAGGGATATCTAGTTGTAGTTTAAGAAGCACTCAGTTTGTGGAACTCATTTCTATTCAAAATGATGACATTTACGATCACAGAGGAAGGCTTATGTTTTATAGACGGTACTATTTTCTACTTCATTAGAGAGTAAAATTCTTTCGAAAATACAATTATTGTCGATATGTAAGCTTAATGAATCCAGGTGTGTGGCACTGTGGCCGACAATTGAAATAGAACTCTGTGATAAGCGAGCGTGTTTGTAATAAAATATACACAGATCGAATAATATAATTGGAGCAAATGCAACAAACAGGTTAAAATTTCATTTAATAATGTCAATAATAGATACAATTTTATGTTCCAATTATAATCATTCAATTAAGGAAATTTCATTATACGTATATTATAAGATTTTAATGGATGGAATCGAGTAATACGTATATACTAGACAATAAATATGATGGTTTTATATATACTTCCTCTCAATTAAAATTTTAAATTAATGAAATTTTATTTTGATTTAAATACTCTGTCTTTAAGTAAAAAGTTGGTATATATTTTATAACAGCTATAAAAAGAGATATAAGTAGGTATAGTAAAATGAAAGTTATAATATTAAACAAAAATTTTCACGATTTATGCGTACATCTGCTTCCTTTTAAATTAAATCATTTATACTCCTAAATGGCTGTTAAATTATTTATTCGTGAAACAAAAAAATTATATGGTACAATTAAACTTATATGTATTACTGTAGGAGTATTTTTCAATTTATTGTAGTTATTGTAATTGTTTCTTAGTCTTATTTAAATAAGCCAATTTTCAGTTGATTTCACACTATAAAGCCATTGAAAAAATAAAAATTTAAAAACTTTAAAAGATTCTCTAGATACACAAAGAACTGCACTTGAGTTTGTATGTCTTGTTCACTTTTCTATAAAGAATCGACGAATTTTTGTTTGTGAAAACGTATCTTTTTACAACGTAGCATTTCTTCAAAGGATTTCTGGGAAATTGTTTAGCTTTTAAACTTTCCACTGCAGTAATTAAAGTTTATTTTGCAGTCAAATTCAATACTTGATATCCATATATACTGCATAAAAGAGTCGGTAACAAAGTTGTGCTTATTTTAATTCAAATTCATTTAATTTTATCCCAATACGAATAAATATTTAGAACTTGTTTATAATAAACAAGTTCTTTCGTTCATCAATTCATATGTAAACAAAGTTTTGATTGTAAATTCACATTAAACGATTGCAATACAAGAAAATGTTGTGTTTAAAAACAAACACACTTTTATAGTGTTTTATTTACATTAAAGAAATGGTAATAATCACGCAAGCTGTAACCTAAAAACAGAACGATGAATGGTTGTTGGAACATCACTGACCCAAATTAGATAATGTAGGATGTGTATATATGGCAGTGAATTTGTATTTTTAAATTGCTCGAAAATTATTTAGTATACATGAAAAGCAGAGTGTAAAAAACAAAATGAAAAAAAAAGACACAAACGATAAAATTAAACCTATAAATTATATTCTTAGACAGAATTTTATTCAAGGGTTCCAAAATATTAATCTGATGAAATATTACAAAACAAAAAGAAGCACATTGTTTTATGATGAGAATAGAAATTGTCTTTAATAACCATTTTATAGATGGTTAGAATGACAATAAATCTAGATTTACGATCTATCGTTTGATTTGACATTGTTTCCTGATTTATGCATTTTTTAGTACAATATAACTTACATTTATTTGATGAAAATGCATTTTTCCATATAAACTGCATCCACATTCACCAATTATAACTTGTACAAAATAAAATAAATTCAACTCGTATAAAATCAGCCAAAAGGAAAATTTTCAGGAAGAAAATAATTTCTAAAACGACTATGTTCGACTACATATGCATAAACTTTTTTTAAAAAAAAATAGAATACCAATTTTAATAAAGCCGAAAGCGTGTTTTAAAATAATATGTACCTGCATGCACTTCCATTATGTTCATATTCAAAAGTGCATAAAGACGCGCACTTTTATTTTATAGTCAAAAGGCAAAACAAAATCTAATAAACTTTTTTATATTTCAGGGGATCAAGTATCGAATTATTTGGATACGCATCCTGAATTTTTGGAACATTATATTATGGATGAAGTGGAGGTTGAACAGCTAGAGCGTTGGATAATAAGAAAATCGCAACGTTTGAAAAAGAAGCCAGAAACAGCGGCCACACGAAATGGCCGAAAAACCAGCCTTTCAAGGTGGAAATTTTGTGTACATGCTGATAAACGTCAAATGCTTCTGGATCTAACACACAGTCTGAAATTGAAACCTACCAAGGATCACGTATTATGGGAACTGGCAAACTGTATTTGTTCCGCAGTGAATGCTGATGGATTTCGGTAATATTATGGATATGTAGATTGGCAAAACAAAGTTTTAAGTAACTTTTTTTTCTATGTAATTTACGTCAAACTTGATAAAGACTGAAAAGAGATAATGGCATTTATAACCCACACACAGACACAACGGTCTTTTTATTATTCATAATTCTTTTATATGTCCATATTTTATTACAAATGATCATAAATTTATAATTGAAACAGATTTTTTATAGCGTATATGTGATCCAATTTCGATTTATATTACAACAACTTTATGGGGTGATATTTTCTCGACAAGTTTATCTGCACCAATTCATTTGGTAAAAGGAATGCAGAATGCTGTAAAGTTTTTCTTTTTTTGGTTGTACCACATAAAATATAAATGTCATACTTTAATCAATTATACAAAGCCTAACGAATTCTTTCAGTTTTATTTTCTACTTTAATTAAATGATTTGATGTCTGTTTTATTTAATCATATAATTATACAAATTTAAATACATCTCTTGGTTATAACTTTAACTTTAAGTATCTAATAAGCACGAGTACAGCCGTGAATTTTTATTTATTTAGTTAGTAACAAATATGAAAGTATTAGGCACTTTTCCACAAAAATGCAATAAGATTTCCAGAAGGCTAGACATTGCGAAATAATTTCATTAAGAATCTGCGTCCATTTTTTCAATTTTTGCCGTCTCTTTTTTATTCATCTTAAATTAAAACCAATTATTCCAGATTATATCTGGCAGATGGAGGAAAAGCGGAAGATCTCCGCCTATTTCATGGATTGGAAAGTAAAACAGTCGAGAACGTTGAACCAAAATTGCAAAAGCTTCGAAATGGAGTTAGTTTACCCTCATATGTGGCTCGTACAGCAGAGCCAGTACGTTTATCTCGAGGTGACACTGATCCCCGATTTCCGGATGGAATATTAGATGAGGTAAGTTTGTTACATATAAAGCTATATGGAAACGTGACACTGACACATATACAAATCAGTTTTTCCATATAGTCGAAACTAACATTTACTTTGTTAATGAACCGTGATGGTCAAATTGACTGAATAATCAACGTATATACATATACCACCAGTATTTCAATAACAAACAATATTTGCAAGTACTCTTCATAAATGTATATAGCCCGACCCTTTGACTGAAATTACATTTGAAAGGGATATTTAATTTGGATTGCGTTTTAGCATTAATTTGTTTAGGTTCCATGTAAATTTTCCATTTAAATCTACCTATTTATATGGTGAATTATAATAATATACGCAGAACAAAGGAGATTCTAAAGCATTTTTGAGTCAAAGAGGATATGAATAAGCTTGTCCTAAGTAACTGTATTTTAGAGGTTTACTTCGCTAATTACGCGCTTTGTTGTGTTGCACAAGTAAATAATGTTTGTTTGTATGTGTTCTTAATGTTACGAATTAAGAAGTAAAGACCTATTTTTAACGCTACGACGACACAACAATCTAAATTAAATTTACCAGTAAATCTCGACAGAGACATTTAAAATCGCTTCTTTTATATCAATCTTTCAACTACAATGAAATTAGAGGAAATTTACGACTGTGAATGTATATAAGCGAGTACAATGTAATCATATAAAAAGAATTTTTGTTATTTTATTTCTAAATTAAAAATTCTATATATACGTACGTGTGTTGAGTAATAAGAATTTATTTCGATTTTCTACCAGATTCAGTGACTATTTAAAAAAATATAACAATTTATTTGTCTATGTTTTGTCTAACAGAGCGCTTAGTTTCATTTAGAAATCGTAACATTATCATATTTATTCTTAAAAATGAATCAATAATGCAAAAGATTCAACCAGTTGCTGAAAGCGTTTTTATAAATTTCTCTACTTCCAAATAAAATTTTATTAAACCGAAAAGCAAGCTCATTAAAACTTGCTATACTCGTATTTGTATTTTCTTGACTAATTGTAAATTTGCATAGAGGAAAACAATTTAATTTAAAATTGTGTGGAGGCAAATGATGAATAATAAATAAAACTAAATTTGATTACTTTTCCACTTGAAATAGTTTTATGTAGTGAAAATTTGGAATGTACCTACAAATATAGGCCTCTCTTATTAGTCTCTCATTACCCACTGGCTCCCAATACCCCACGCTCCCCTATATGTATAGTATAACATTGTACACATTTAATTTCTAATGAGAATGTATCTAATTTGAAACCAATCTAAAGGGTGAAATAGCTCACATCCAATGCCAACCAGTCGTCCAACCGGATGGTCAATTGGCAGCCGTTTTGGAATTGTGGAGAGCCGATAACACTGGCGGCCCATTTTACGAAGAAGACGAAGAAATAGCGGCGAGTTACCTTGTTTGGGGCGGTATTGCACTTCATTATGCTCATTTATATGTAAACATGAACCAACAAAAGAGGCTGAACGATTTCCTCCTGGCTGTTGTAAAGTATGTGATAAGCAAAAAAATAATATATACACCTTTATATTAAGGCGTACATTTTCCACATTCTTTTCTTAGATCCATTTTCCAAGACATGGTCAGCATGGATATGCTTGTAATGAAAATAATGAATTTCGCACAGCGTCTCGTCGATGCGGATCGAGCATCTTTGTTCTTGGTGGATGCAAAGAATCAGGAATTGTATGCGACAATTTTCGATGTGGGTGTCGAAGAGAATGAAAATGGTTCAGTTAATGAGCAAGATAAAAGCGCTGGAAAGGGGCCGGGCTGTGAGGACGAATTGATAAAAGTTCGTACGTCAAAGGAAATTCGATTTCCACTAGGCACTGGAATTGCTGGCCAAGTCGCTATGACTGGTGAAGTTCTCAATATTAAAGATGCGTATGCTGATGTACGATTTAATCGCACCGTCGACCAATTGACAGGTAAGTTTATTAACTTTATATTAAAATTCAAAATGTGTTCCCAATTAATACCAATAAACGTTTTACGGATTAATCTGATTTAAAGTAACATTATTAGTTGTTCTCTGAAACGTTCTTCTAACTCTATGCCATCACATAGCATTTCCACTACTTTTTGTAAAAAGTCTTTTAAAACTAACTTTTTCCGATATTCTGCAACATGAAAGAAGCAGATATACACCTAATTATAACAAATAAGATATAAAGTTTCCCTTTTACAAACTTTGTAGCAAAATATGTTTAGATAAAAATTACATTATATAAAGTTGGAATTTATTTTCGAAACAATTATTTCAGGTTACACAACTAGAACAATTCTTTGTATGCCAATTTTTATTCGTGGCTCTGTAATTGGTGTTGTTCAAATGGTGAATAAACATTCTGGCTATTTTACAACGGACGATGAGGAAGCATTTGAAACGTTTGCCGTTTATTGTGGTTTGGCATTACATCATGCTAAATTATATGATAAAATTCAAAAATCCGAACAGAAATACCGTGTTGCACTTGAAGTACTAAGCTATCATAACACATGTACAGAAGAGGAATTCCAAACTACACAACAGGATGGTATTCCAGACCAGATTATTGGTGTAGACGATTATTACTTCAATCCATTCGATTTGAAGGACTACGAGAAGGCACGGCATGCAATTTATATGTTTACAGATTTATTTGGGTTGAATAAGTTCGATCAGGGTAGTTTGCTGAGATTTACGTTAACGGTTAAAAAGAACTATAGAAGAGTCCCTTATCATAATTGGACGCATGGTTTCTCAGTGGCAAATTGCATGTATTGTATCATAAAAAGGGCAGAAGGTGCATTTGACTCAAATGAGGTACGTAAAATTTGTTAAAAACGTATATATGTTATATTGTTTTGAAAAGTTTGTAACACACAAAATTTTATTGCCTTAATTTCTTTTTTTACGCTCATCGTCAATGGGTTTGTTGACTTTGTGGGTAGTTTAAAAAAAGTTACGGATGCTTGTATTGCCTTTTTTTTCAAGTTGTTTATAACTGTGCTACTATATTTTACGAATTTATGTGAAACAAAATGTAAAAAATATTTTATGTGCTTTAGGCTTTTATATTCAATTTATATATCAACTTTCAAAATGCCACCAATAATGTAAATAAATAATAATTCATCAAAATGAATTTTTCATCTGAACCTTTCAAAGTCTTTTTCATATAAAATAAACGTAAAATGGAAAATTCTCTTTTAATCATAATAATTTTTCATATACATACACACATACATGTGATATAGAAATATAATATCGACTTGTACTCGTTCTACCTCATTATTATTAGAAAATGAGTTATTTATTTGATATTTATGAAATATTATGTCTTTAGTCTGAGAACGTCAAGAATTTTATTAAATTTTCTTCCTCAATATATTTCCCCAAACAATTTTAGTATTATATAACAATAATAAACGTTTCATTTATTCAAAATAAAACCCATTTTTTACGTATACACTTAATTTCATCATATTTTTTTTTATTTTTCATTTCACTAGAATAATATACATACAAAGTTGTAAATTTGAATTTTAAAGAAGCTACTTGAAAAGTGAACACATGCACATATTATGAGTGAAAACTTTTTAACATGACAAAAGCTTTTCCACATTTACTTGAGAAATTTTCTTTCTACATGCATAAAAAAAGAGTAAAGAATGAAAGTGGTAAGGGTCTATACATGAATTTAAATTTTACATCATGTATTGAAACGTAATTTAAAAATTCCCATTTGGGAAACATGGTAGTAAATAAACAAGTCATCGGTTGGAATCTAATATAAATTTTATATAAAGTACATAGTGCATGGCATAGAAATTGATCAAATAATAGACACTGGAGAAGACTAACGAAAACGAATATATGTATATGTAGGTAATGCAAACAACAGGTTTTGTGGTAAAGTTGTTTGCAATCGAGAACAGTTTATTTGCACTAAATGTTAAGCTGTTTAAACATTTCCCACTAAGAAAACAGACTTAATTTTTTGATTCAACAAAAGATTTATTCAGTTTTGACAGATTTTACGTTAGTATTTCAATTCATTTTTATTTACTTTGACAAATTAAGATAAAAAAGTAATATATGATGAAACGAAAAAGTCTCTATTTTTACATCATTTCCAATGAACAAAATTAAAATAGCAATGTTAATAGCTTTTATGATGGAAAACTGAGTATAAAGTCACAAAAGCATTTACTCATTCCAGTATTTTCCGGTAAAATTACACCGTACATAAAAGAACAGAGTGCAGTAGCCCAGAAACATTTAAAAAAGTATATTAATCTCTAATTCAAATGTAGAATGTTGGGAAAGCTCAAATGTCACATTCCTAACAAAATGAACACTATATATGAGAACTTAATAGAATAAATGAAAGTTGGAACTATATAAAGTAGAAGTAGAAGCAGCTTTTACATCAAAGATCTTATTTTTACTCCAACACTTTGTTAGAGCTAGTTTTTACTTTTTTTATATTTCTGTTCGTCGCAGTTTTATAAGCAATGACATTTTCCCAAATGAAAATTACATGATAATATTATTTTCATTTTTTATATACTGTCTTTTATCTTGTTATTAATTTCTCAATTAAATAATGGCAAATAAAAGGGATGATATGTTATTACTTCATTACATCTTAATTTCATTTAAATTAACATTCTTTTGGTGTCGTTGTACGTTTGAAAAAAAAATGGATAACAATCTAGAATAATAAGTATTTTTTTTAAGGAACTTAGTGAAAAGACACTTTAACCACATCTATTGTATTGAACTTCGAAGAGGATAAAGTGAGTCTTAAGGGTACAATACCTAACGCTAACTTGGCTAATTGCCAAGAACGTGTTTAATGTCGTTTAAGGGGATGTTACAGTATTAAATACTATAATAGTAAAATTCGAATAGGCAATATAATACATATAATTATACAAAATAATTATGAACAACAATATAAATCATATTTTATGATAATAAATAATGATATTTCTACAATATTTCAGAGTCTGGCATTATTTATCGGGGCATTGTGTCACGACCTGGACCATCGCGGTAAAAACAATAAATTTATGTTGGATTCGGAATCTCCCCTTGCCACCATATACTCCACATCCACAATGGAGCACCATCATTTTAATCAAACTGTAACAATTTTGCAACAGGTCAAAATTTATTCTATTTGTAAATGTTTTCATCAAATAATGGAAGCTGAATTTTTTAGGAAGGTCATAATATTTTCAGTAAATTATCGAGCGACGACTACAAGCAAGTTTTAAGTTTAATCAAACATTGCATCCTTGCCACGGATCTCGCTTTATTTTTCCCAAACAAAGCCAAACTCTCAAACTTGGTACAGGAGGGCACGTTCTCATGGCATAATCAGGAGCATCGATTATTATTACAAGCGATTACAATGACTGGAAGTGATTTAAGTGCCAGCGCCAAACCGTGGGACATTCAAGTGAAAACGGTTAAAGTTATTTTTGAGGAGTTCTATCAGCAGGGCGATGCCGAAAGGGCGGCCGGCCGTCACCCTATACCGATGATGGACCGAAATCAGACGGACGAACAGCCAGCCTCACAAGTTGGATTTTTGACTGGCATTTGTGTGCCATGTTATGCATTATTGCACGCTCTCATACCAGAAACGAAACCGTTATTGGAAATGTGTGAAAATAATTTAGAAAATTGGCGGAAAATTGATAAGGACATACAGGAATCGAGAGCAACAAAATGAAAATGAAGTCCAAGTTGTGTTTGTGAAATCATTGATTGTAATTTAATGAAGTTTTCTAGTCAATTTTTTGTACAAGTGCAATAATAATTATTTATGACTCCAGAGTGTAACAAATTACAACTGAAACATCTGAAGTTCAGCTTGTGTGTAATAAAAATAAAATAATAAACTGCTGAAGGAAAATTAATTTTTGCTCGCTGATTATTCCTAACACAGCACTAAACTATTATGTTTAGATAATAAATGATTGTATTTTATTAATGTTTATACATGTGATGTACCAACTATGCCTCTTATGAATATGTCTCTTATTCTATCAATTCTACATAAAATTTTATTTTCAAGTAATTTAACAAAAAAAAAAGTGAATTTATAAATAACGGAAATACTTATGAACTTTAGTCCAGAACTTATGATGAATCAAAATAATATCGAACTATATATACTGACAAATTACTGTAATTACTTTTTATATTTCATCCCTTAATACTAACGTATACCTTATTTTCTATAACATTCCCTATATGTATGTAATACATGGTAATTTGTACTAAACACTTTATATAGTTTAGTAAAGTAAGTTTATCAAAAAAAATGTATATATTATATTTTTTAGTATTTACTCATTGTAAATATTTAAAACTAAAATACTTCCATTCAAAATCAAAATTAATTAGTAATAATATACAAATTCGGTCCAAATTAGTTTATTATACAGAAAATAGTTTTTATATTAATTTATAAATCTTTGAAATAATTTTCCTATTAATAATGCCCTATTTTTAATAACATACAAAATCTATCTAGTCTTTTCTAAGATAATAGTCTAATTATAATAGTAATAATTTATGTAAGCTACATATATAATATTATTGTAAAATTTTGTGTTAGAAAATAATAAAATTATTATGAACAAATTTTAGCGCTTTATAAGGATTTTTAGCACAGTTTTTAGCTCCAATTTTACTTTACTACTCCCAATTGGATGGTTACCTTACCTTGTTTACAGCTAACGTATACGAAAATAGATCTTTCCAGTATAACTATGATTAGAAAATTAGATAATTTAATAATTAGTAATAGCAACTGGATTTTTGTATTTAACTATATAAATTTAGTACAAAATAAACAAATAATTTACTTAAACTTACATGATTGGTAGTGTGTAATAGTTCAATAAAAAAAATTAAATGAAACTAATCTGAACTAATCTGAAAGTATATTTTGTTTAAATTAATTATATAAAATTTATTACTTGGAAAGAAAGATTGTGTATGAACAATGTAATTTATGTAAAATTGCTTGTTTAACAAATAACAATTAGCCAACAAGTAGCAACACTTGTAGATAGTTTGATTATTATTTTGTCAAATACAAATAAATTTGATAAATTCTCTTTTAGTTTAAAAAATGGCTTGTTGTACGATCAGAGAATCTTATATTATTGGAATATATGTCTTCTTTTTTGAATTGTTCGTTTTCACACCAAATTAAATGTTGTTATGCGCCTTACCAATTTTCTTTACTTATTTTCTTAATGCCAAACATTCAAACCGTACGAACTATACAAAATATACCATTACAAACTATTAGCAGCTACTGCCACAATGCCAAATATTAAGTATATATATGCCAACTGTTTCCTGTTGGGAAATTGTTTGTCAGTTACCGGATGATATGGGCACTTGTATGGGGATTATTGTTCTTTATCGTCTATGACGTTCTTCATGATTATCGTTATTATCATCAAAAGTCATATTTGGAGCCCATCCAGCTTCACCATTGATAAAAATCAATGGAAAAGACAGTAGGTCGCAAATTGAACTTAAAAATGATACTTAATGCCTAAATGCATCCGGTCTATCTCTATTATTTCGGGATCTAAATCTGAATTTAAATGACGGCGTTGATTATATTGCCGCTTCGGGATCAAGAAAGAATATTGAACTAAATTTAAAATTTTCAATATCTCTATATTGACTTGAATATTGCCCAAATGGTGCAATATTTTACCTTGTGCCGCAAACATACATATATGGGCCGCGTGTACCCGGAAAATCACGCAATTTTGCTTCCATACTAAGAAATTGGAAGCAATGATTGTATTGTAAAATATTGCGCAAAAAATTACGTGATTGTGGATTTTGTCCACTAAATAACATTTGTAATGGCTCTGGATAAGGGCCCAAAGGAGGTAAAATAATCTTACCGTTATTACAGCATTTTGTAAAAATACCTCGTGTATTCCTTTCTCCTTGAAAGAACAATCCATTACAAAAGGCACATTGGTGTGTGAATGGACCCAACGTAAACAGGTTGACGTTTTGCCTTGTTGTAGCCAACAGATAGTATGGATGTTGTTGTTGTTGATTGGAAAATCGTTTCTCTCAGATGATTTCGTTCATCTTGTTCCATATCGTCAAGAAATAGGTCCGTTAATCGTACAATTTCATGGCGATCAATGATTGGAACTGGATTCACCACCGGTGCTGTATTGGCGGTCATTTCCATTTACCACATAATCACCAATAACAATGGATTCGTTATTTGAATTTGGTCGTAGTCATTTTCGTCATCAGCGACTATAATATATAAATAATTAATTTAAATCAGTTATAAATTTAAAAATAATAATTTTTCTTACCAGCATTAGCAGTCTCTTGTGGTTGTTGATGGGAATTATTAAAACCCGGTGAAGTTTCATCATCAGAGCTGCTGCTGTTGTCCGAATTTTCTTTTTCATCGGCATTCTAAAAATTAGAATTTAGGTATTAGTTTTAAAATTAATTATTATTTTACTGATTTAACATATAATAAACGATTCATTCGTTTTGAATTTGCTTTTATTGTGTAAAATGGTATACATGTAATCGTATAGGTATTATACATTAAAACAAAGTGTTTATAGATCTATTTTGTGCATAATGTGCATAATACGAATAATTTTTTTGAAAATATAGCCTTTCTTACACGAATGAATGAAACATTTATTATATTTTAGCTCATCAATGTTTTTTCAATATTTGAAGACTTTTTTGGTGAAAAATGAATGAAAAATGGTGAAATTGGCCGAACAATTTCACTTTAAAATGTCTGACCAAAAAGAGAGCAATATCTTTGATTATTTTCAAAAAATTATATGTATTTGAATTGATGTATACTTGGTTGCATAACATTTTTATTTTGCAAAATTTTTAC
>SSSI01007682.1:0-32269 GCA_004796505.1 Oryzaephilus surinamensis | reverse complement strand
ATTTTTCTTTACGCTTTTTTTGTGCGTTTTTTATCTTCGTAAACCGGGTTTTCTTTTTCATCGGCATTCTAAAAATTAGAATTTATTAGTTTTAAAATTATTATTTTACTGATTTAACATATAATAAACGATTCATTCGTTTTAAATTTGCTATTATTGTGTAAAATGGTATACATGTAATCGTATATGTATTGAACATTAAAAAAAAGTGTTTATAGATCTATTTGGTGCATAATGTGCATAATACGCATAATATTTTGGAAAATATAGCCTTTCTTACACGAATGAATGAAACATTTATTATATTTTAGCTCATCGTCAATGTAATTATAATTAATATTTATTAAAGCAAAATTGAATATATAAAAAAAATTCAATTTATTAGTATGCTACGAAATGTGTGACGTATACGGTTTAATGTACAATGAAAATCGAATTATTTAAATTGAATTTTTCATGTAAAAAATTTTCAAATTTGAATTAATTTTATGAAATATATATAAAACTTACCTTTATAAAGAATAAGGACGTGGTTTTTTCAATATTTGAAGACTTTTTTGGTGAAAAATGAAATGATATCTTTGATTATTTTCAAAAAATTATATTTGAATTGATGTATACTTGGTTGCATAACATTTTTATTTTACAAAATTTTTACAATCTATTTCGATTATCAATTTGCATTAAAACAGCACCTATTCTATATGAAGATGCATCTGCACCAACTACAATTTTCTCTTTAGGATCAAATATAGACAAACATTTATAAAAATCACATAATACAACAAATTTAACAAGTTCAAATTTAAATTTCTAGTTATATTTGCACGTTAGGTTGGTACTAAGAGTACACAACTCTAAACATAACCTCTCATTTTCATTTATACAACAATTTTATTATTTAAAAAATTTTTATAAAAAGATTAATGATTTTTTAGTAAACACAGTTGTAATGTATAAAAATGAACTCTTTAAATATTTTAGAATCAATGTTAAGAAATTGCAAAGCAGAACAATATATTAATAACTTTACGAACAATGGAGTGGATACATTTTGTTTAAAATTGTTAAATGCACAAGATTTAGAAGAATTAGGAGTTCAAGATGAAGAAACAAGGAATACTCTATTGAAGCGATTAGCAAATTTACAAATTCCGTCCGAGTAATTGAATATTATTACAAACAAATTTCCTGTTTAATAATACCATAATACTTTTACATAATTTTGTTTTAGGAGAAATATAAATAGAGAAATTAATAAAGAATATATAATATTGATATTGCAGCAAATGTCTTTGCAATTAAACAAACATTTTGCCAATTTATCGTGTGCATTAAATAGATCTGAAATCTGTATTGTTGAAGTACAACTACAAGAAGTTATGTCATGCTTACAAAGGTCTCTAAATTCATTAGACGAGGAAATAAATCTGTTTAAAATAGAGGTTTAGACTTTGTAGAGAATTAGTTGATAATAAATTATATTCAAAATATTTTGCAGGTTGTCCAGAACAAATCAAATAGCAAATACAACAAATCAAAGAGAAATATTGTCATATTATTAACTTCAGCATTTTTCTTTAGTTTTGGACTTTGTTTAACTAAATATATGGTAAAATAAAACTAAATTCACGCATTATTTTTGTACTTATATTACTAATAAATACTTATTAATTTTTTTAAAATTTGTGTTGATTCTTTTGAATTTAACTTATTGCCAATAGCAGTGCGAAAAAGTAACTATATCAGTTGTAACTTGTATTGCCAAAATAAAATCTTAAAATACCTGTTGTGTGTTTATTTTTTATTCGAAATTTTATGTTTTTGTATTAATTTAATTAAAAGTAGCTTATAATTCAAATTCCTATATTGCATAATAAAATTTAGTAAAGAAAATTTAATTTATATTAATATATTTCGTAAACACATCATTATCGTGACGTGGAACTTGGCACAAAATCTTTTGGAATAGGTTAGGTTAATGTAAGAATTATTGAAAAATTATAAAAATTAAAGGAAAACAATGTTCGAAATAACAGATACCCAGAGTAAGTAGTTAAATATAAACTAAATAACGATTGTTAAAACGTTACGTTCTGTTTTAGAAATAGGAGTTGGTTTGGCCGGCTTTGGAGGATTCTTTTTATTCCTAGGTGTAATACTTTTTTTCGATAGGAGTTTAATAGCTTTAGGAAATGTAACTATCTTTGCATACAAACACTTCCTTGGGGTAAATCTCATTATTTCAGATATTATTTATATGTGGTTTGGGTTGTGTGATTGGTTTAGAACGAACTGTTCGATTTTTCTTTCAACGACATAAAATCAAAGGTTCTTTAGCCTTTTTTGGTGGTATCATAATTATTTTAAGTGGATGGTCATTTATTGGAATGATAATTGAAGCATATGGATTCTTTGTGTTATTTGGGTACGTTTTAATAGAGACATTTCATAAGCTTATTTCCAACGTAAAACGCTTAATCATTCCTCGTTGGCTAACATAAATATACCTTGCATAATATTATTTTTCCTTTGCTAAAATTCTTTACAAATAAATTGCTTTTTTTAATTAAAAGTATATGTTTTTAGTGGTTTTTTACCTGTTGCCATAAATTTTTTAAGAAGAGTACCTGTTTTGGGCACAATATTAAGCTTACCCGGTATTAGTAATGTAAGTTAATATAATTTTTTATTAAAATATATGTTAAATAGGACTTTTTTAGGTAGTTAACAGATTGGCTGGAGATACAAACCGTACAACAGTCTAAAATGAACTAAAACAATTTTAATTTAAGGTTGAGTGTGGTTTATAAGTGTGAATGTAAGTGTAAGTCTGTTATATTTTCATTAAATGTATTTTACTTTTTCCATTTTATGAGTTATTTATGAAAATAATTAAATATAGACAATTGTTATTCCGCAATGAGTATTTTAATAAATCTTTTTTTAAATCCTTTCTAAATGCAACCAACAAAACACAATCCTTCAGCGATTTAAAATTTAAATTTAAAATCTAATACATTTATAATAGAATGTAATTACGGTAGAAATGATTTCTTTAACTAGTGATTATGATTCACCTTATATTATATCGTGTGCATTAAAGATGTTCATGGATATTTCCCATGATTTATTACGTTATTAAATCGACAAAGACAATTTTTAGTTCCCTAACAATATAAAATGCATAATGTAGGTATTGAATATTGTTACACCACCTACATGAGCCATAATGGGGAAAACACACCCTAAAAATTGTAAACGACAAAAAAGTCCTCTCTATGGCAAATGAATGAGATAGAACAGGTCAACGTCCACGGCAAAGAGATGCATACAGTAAAACAGGGTGGGGCTGGTTTTGTCGACTGCATACATGTGCATGGCAACAAGGCTGGAAAACCTGGAACAGCCCAAACCTAAGCCTTCAGGATCGCTCTCCAATTGGTGGGGATGGAAATTCATCCTTTTGCTTGCCTAGCAAAAGACTGACGTCATAATTCAACTTGCCCAGCAGCGCCTGCCTGCTTGCTGCCTCACCACAATTTCGCCGTCTTTACTATTGCTGGTTTGTTGGTGTGTATAGCTGCTGCTGCTGCTCCCAGTAGTGTGCTGATTGTTTTCTACTATTGTATAGCACCCATTTTCGGTTCGCCGACTCTACTATATACATCCAGTGTGTTGTGTTTCAGTTCAGTGTGTATTCTTCGCCCGTCTATAAAAAATTAAATTTTTCGCGTAGAAATTTTTTTTGATTAAACAAGAAACAAAAAACGAGAAAAATGGCTACGGAAGCTGAAAATCATGTGCCCGAAACAAAGGAAATTAAGGAGGAGGCACCGGCCGCCGATGCAAAGGCTGAAGAGGCGAAACAGGAGAATGCCGGTGGTGATGCTCCAGCCGCCAAAGAAAAGGAACCAGCACCACCCAAAGTGGTAGTGCACAAATCCAATTACGAAAAAGATACCGTCTATTTGTATCAATTCTCTCGTACGCCACTTTTGCCCTCTTTGTCGCCCTATTGCCTCAAAGTGGAGACATGGTTAAGGCTGGCTGGAGTCAAATATGAGGTAATTTTTTTATATTTTTTCAAATCATTTTAATGTAGGTGTATTTTTGTAATTTTTTTTATTGAACACTGATTTATGCGCAATTGAAACTTGCTGAAACGTGAATGCAAGAAGCGCTTGCATTTGGACAGATGGCGGCCATTTGTATGTAACAAACTGGCATCATTTTAAAGGGCATAGATGAAATCATTCATCTGATATCTTTTCTAAACAACTTTCATTCAATATATTATTCACTAATTTATGACTAATTGTTGTTTTTTGATGAAATAGAAATGAAAATTTTGTAAAATAATGACTATGAAGGAAGAACTTGCTTCCTTGATTCCAAACTAAAGAAACCTCAAATTTCCGTCCACTATCTGTTAATTATTTAGATTTGAACATATGTTACTAATAGCGTAAGCATGTGACATAAAGATAACTAATTAAAAATTTACGATCCGAAATTCTTCTCCAAAAACGAGGCCGTGAGACTTGAAACGATAAAAAAACGTATAAATTATAATTATTCGTTACAAACAATTTTTAAACAATTATTCATGTAAATATTTACATATAAATAAAACCACAAAAGTGTATCATTTAATTATTTGTTATTCACAGCAGAAATAGAAAAATTTATTTTGTTTTAAATAACAGGGTTCGAAAAAAAAACGTTCAACTACTGTTCTTGTTCACAGTTTGAAGTGGCAGATGTTTAACATTCCCAATCTATATAAAATACACACTTGGGGAACTCGAAAACATTTTTATAATGGAAATATTCTCTATTATTTTCAAACTTTTGTTAAAGTTAAATAAAAACAACATCAACGATTCCATTAGAACTCGCTTAAGTTTTGAAATTTTGTGTTTTCAATGGAAATAAAAATGTATCTGTCGTGTGCGATTGAGTTTACTCTTCATCAAAGTTTTATAAAATGTTTGTACTACATGATACTATTTAAGTTTATTTTTCCTGCTACTGGAAGTGTTCTTTTTATAATAGTAACGCTTAACATATTATCCAGTAGCAAGTTTTGTTATCATAACAAATTCTTTTCTATGCTTTATTTATAACTTGGAAACTGATTTAGAAAAATATTAAACACAATATTTTGACATGAGATTTATTGCTTTTTCAAAGGACATCTACAAAATACGATTAAATGTTTCCAGCATCATAATTCTCATCATCATCATCAAGATACATCCATCTGGTCAGTTTAGGTTTGTTAAAGTTTTATTGGGAATTATCAGATATAATAAGATAGACAGACAGTCGTTTCCGTTCTCTACACATATCATTCCGATTTACATAGTGTCTAAATGTGATGTCTTTATCGTGAAGATCCTTAAAAATTAATCAAATTCATATACCTATCTACTGGATTTTTTTATTTGTACAATGGTTTGGATTTGTTCATTTAATACAACTGAAAAGAAAAAGTCGAATATATACATGCTTCAATTACTGTTCACTATTACCTATTTGATACGGTTGAGGGATTTTATAGGTGTGGGGCGATTATTTTCTTTGCAAATCGATTTCTTTCACACAAGTCAGTGTGTGTTTCCAGCAGGGTATATCAGAGGATTTGAAAAGAGCTTTCTGGTCTGCACACAGAAACAAGTCGTTGTCAGGATTTTAGGGGATTAGTTTCGGAATTTTTGCAAAATATTTACGAAACTACGATGTTAATCAAATTTTGATTAAAAATGTGACCAGATTTTCCTTTGCTGCTAAAATAGTTTGTAAAATATAAGAATTCCTCTGCTGCAATAAAACTTAGTTAATTAACCAATAGAGAAATGTAAGTAATAAGAAGGCAGATATTAGTTACACTTTAAAACTACCCCAAATGCAGAACTAGCCCTGCAATTCTATTTATAATGGTGTCATTTACTACCTCAGAGGAACGCTTATATTTCACAAACTACAGCCTAGTAGATATGTTTCTCAAAATAAACAAAACGACAATTTGAATATAAAACAATAATTTAATTTTTGTACTTAAATCATTTTTTGAAGAAATGGGAAATAAAAATATTCCAAACGAATTACGAGTATACTTCCAGATTCAATAAACAGTTCACAAATCTGTTGAGATTCGTTTCTACAAATAAAACTCCAAAAATTGATCACGTAAAAGCTTTCAGCTAAAAGCGAACATAGTATAGCCTTTTAATGCAGGTAAATTCACTGAAAGAAATCATTTCTCTTATTCTAGGAATATTTACATAAAATACCATTTAGTTTTATTATCCTACATTGCAAAGTTTTCGGACACTTTTACAATAAGATTTTGAAAGAACGATCAACAGGAAACGGTTTTTTAATAAATGAATTGACTTGGTTTTGACGTATACGTAGGGTCTTCCTCTCTTCTTCAGATTAAGAATCATCACAGCAGTGTGTGTTACAAAACATTGGAAACCATTCGCCCATTTAAAGCCCACAACATTTTCAATCTGTGCTTCCATATTCATTAGTGAATTGTGCATGTATAGCCTTGTGTACGGTTATTGCACTTGAGGCGAGTTCGCGACTCGTTGTGAAAATATACGACAACACAAGGGGTATTTCTTGTTTTTATTGATTTTTTGCAAAAGGCCATTTACCTATTGTAACCAAACTGAATATAATATGGTTACATAATTTATTTTATGTAGTATACTTTTTTATCAATGTGTGTATCAGTTTTTTTTCAACGTATAGTCGCGAGTACAATATAATATTCGGACAAATAAGTTTATACACAAGAAATGGGATTTGAAAATTATAATGTGTAACAACATCAAGCGAGAGAGCACTACCAATGGTACCCGGAGGCCAAATGGACTTCTGTGGCATGCGAAGGCCGAGGTCAATTTAACCAACCAAGATACATGTTGTTCTTCCACTGAACAGCATCACCGAAACAACCACAACAACTTAACAGCAGTACCATCTTGTAAAAAGTCCTCATTTTTGGTACTCCCAAAAATTTGATATCCAATACTTCATTTCTGACAATTTTATATACAATTTTCCAACTGAACGTTCCAATAAAGATGATTTAAGGCGATTTCAACTGTTTTACAAGTTCTCGTACATTATATGTTAGAATATAGATTAGATTTAAACTGGTTTTGGTTGTGGTTATGGCAGCAAGTCAATTTTTTCCTATTTATTATTAATGAGCCGTACACACACATAATATAGTAACTTGGATTGTTACATGCGGATGGGAATAATTAACTTTGTAATAAATTATTAATCATCATTGTGAAATAAACAGATTTGTAATAATTATTTACATGGAAATATGCATGTACAAGACTGCGTAATTAAAAACTATAAAGAGTCGCGCTTTCTATTAAAATGATTAGAATATCTGTGTAAGCATTTTAAACAAATTCATTTAATTTTTATATAAACAAACAGATTTTAAGTGGGATTTTTTCTAATCGATTGTTCATAGCTGATGAATCATTTTGAAAATAAAATTCATCTCTCCTCTGTCCACAATATTAATTATTCATTCTTATTTCCGCTGATATACATTTCATTAAACGATTTTTTTTATCAGTATTATAAGGTGATGTTTATTATGTTTTGATGAATCATTATAAACGGCGTATAATATAATACATAATAATTTTTTATGTAGTTTAATTAAATGTTATACAACTGATGATTTTTCGGTACCATTCCCTAAATATAGTGAATACGTAAATTTTATTATTAAAAAAAATATGGGCGTGTCGTGAGAAACATGCAAAATATTAGATATTTAAATTAAATTTTTCCATTTGAATAATATGTAATACATAATAATTGTTTATGGAATCGTGGCTTTATTAATATCGACCTTCATTAATATAAACAGCAAACCTAAGTAGTAAATACAAAATTACTCATTTGATTTTTTAATTTTGTTTATTATGAAAGGAAATCCTTGTTTATTCGTAAGTGAAAATTCATTCTATTTTTATCCTAAAATAATTCATAAGATGAGAAGCCCTTTTACGTTGAATTAAATATTTAGTACCGGTAAGATTGCTTGTATTTTTCATCAAGTAAAATTTCATTGAGCGAAAATGTATTATTTCTAGCAAACTTTAAATTCAGTTGGGCTTAAACGTGGTGCTCAGCAATTTTTCAGAAAAATTCACATCTGGGAGCACAGAGAGAGTTTTGTGTCCATTTAAATGTAAATTAATACGCACTTTTTACCTGGCCACAATGTATATTCCTTTGAATATACCTGTCCTTCACTATCTCTTCTCCACAGATTATAAAACCCACCATCGACCTTGCATTGTCTGGTCTGATCTGAAATAAAATACACATATGGAATATTTACTTACCTATACACAAATTTTTCATATATTATAAACTACTCGAACATATACGTATAAATAACGTAAAATATTTATGTTTCGGTTTGTGATAAACAGTGAATAATTTGTTTTTCAAAGCGCCTTAAACTCGGTTTATTTACACACAAAAACACTAGTAATAGAAGTTATTTACGCTAATTAAAGTAATGGTTTTTTAAAACAAACATAAATGACTCAATAAACGCAGTCCAACAGATGGTTTTCTATTAGATACTGCCAATTTCAATAAAAATTCATCATTTTACTTATTTATTCTACAAGTTTTTTTTAGAATAATGTTTGTAAACATTTGGTTGGTATTTACAACTTTTCAACCAACATCAAATCTATTGTAATATAAATATATGTGTACATATATCATAAAAAATAGATTTTTTCTATAAATATACACATAAAATTGCTGAATAAAATGACACATAGGTATTTAGAAAATATTTTCCATTATTAACCTGCTATTCTACTTCATGAAGCGACAGATTGTAGCCGACAAGAATTGAATTAATAAAAAAAATATTAAAATACTGGTACTGAATATATGTCTAATGTTGTAGAATCTGCAACATTGTAAATGGATGCCTTTATTTACAAAATGGAGAAAAAAGCACTTGTCTTGACTCACAAGAGTAGGTTACTAAGACAATATAATACCTGAATGCAATAAACTTGACTTCATGGAAGAAGAAGGTATTTAACCAAGTATTTATTGCAATAAAATTTGTCTTGTGAGTTAACAATCCAATGATTTATATCTACAATTGCTTAATAGGCGTTAATTGTAGACTATGTGCATTAGGTACAAGAAAAATGCATTTACTTGACATCCGGAGATAAGTTTACGTAGAAAAAAGAAATTTTTTCATAATAGATAATTTACTTCCGCAAGAATTCCGTTTTGGTGTGTTTGCTGTTATGTAAACATTTACAGGAATTACAGGTTAAAAATGTCATTAAGCATACCTAAAATGTAGGTAGAATTTATTTACAAAAGGTATAAATATAAACAGTTTATTAAAATTATTGTGTACAGTTGGAGCGGCGAAACTTAAATGTCACATGACCAACTAAAACACATGTATAATAATTAATATTCTACTAAATGTAGGTGGAAAATATTTTATTTGTGTAAATTATTCGAATTTATGAATTTAATTAAAATCAAGTAATCTATGGACAATTTGACATTTGGAACAATTTCTGTACAGTCTATTTTGAGGTTAAAGTCCAATTGTAATTTGTCACGTGATATTGAAGATATAATGAGACTACTGTATATATTTTCGTCATATATTCTTCAAAGACAAGATCTTCATTAAATCATTCCGGAATTGTATAAAAATTAAATTAGCCCCCAAAAGAAATCAAAGAAATCTATATAATAGCGTATAATTCCCATAATTAGTTATGCCATCTAATTATTTCTTTGCAACTCAACATAGGAAATTAGTAACCCATATTTTAGTACCTACATGTTATTTTGCTGAAAATGATGATGTTCAGAAATATTTTTATAACATTAAGTTTTAGTGCAAATTGTGAGAACGTCGTACTATTGTTATAATTTAAAAAAAATCATTGCCCCTTTTGTATTCTTATTCATTTTATAATAGTATTTCATATGTATGTTTAATAAGTTGAAAATGATACAATTTAAGTGCTATAACACACATATTATTATAGAATGATGATGATGGTGTTCCCACACATCATCGTCCTTGAATTATATTTATTATCAACAAGTTGAAAAGAAGAGATATTCATCGTCTGCAATATATGAATGCATTACAATATATTAGCACAATGAAAAATCATATTTGCTTATTAAATCCATCTGAAATATACCGACAGAATCTGTATTGGATAAAAGATCGTTTCATAAAGCTTGAAATTCTTGCATGAAAATGAGTTAATGTATAAATGTAGAAGAATTAATAAACAACGTGTCTAATTAATTATGAAAATTTCCAAACTTTCTTACAACCTGATTTTATGTATAATCATATCGCACTCATCTAAGCTTAACGGAAACCATGTAAGAAGTTTTGTTTTTAATTCAAATTCAGCTGGATTTATATTTAATCCGTATTTACAAACAAGAACAAAAACAAAACGGAATTTAATGTATATTCTAAAATATACAAGTATAAATAAATATAGTGGAAAACGTTCATTTTGTAAGATTTTATTAAAAGCTTATTCTTTGATCTTCCAACATGTTCTTATGGCTTTTTAACTCGACTTTATTGTTAATCATCGTGTTCTACATAAGTTTTGTTTATAATCTCAAATGGGTTTACAATTTTACACTATATTGCGAAACCGAATTGAAGATTGCATAGAAATAACTTATTTTACAACAAAAATTCTATTAAATTACTCTGTAGGTGACTAAAACTTGATTTTTTTCGAATTAATGACAGCGGATATACGGTAGATTGAATGCAACATGTTTTTTCTGCATTAAACCATAATTGTGGTACAAGAAATGCATATTACCACCATTATTAAATACACCATAAAGCCAATATTCAAAGAGGACTAATAAATGGTTGGAATTAATGCAGTTTTTTATTGATTTTTTATGATCGTATCTTAAGTCGGTGACAAAAAGGGAAAACTAGTTTCATATTGCCAGTTAAATGTTTAATTTCAATTTTATTGATGCCGCTTTTTACATGTATGTGTACAGAAGACAAAGTGATTTCGTCTTTTATATGTTACACAAACAGTAGATATCAATTATCCATGACATATTTTGTTTGGTTGTCTTTTTTACGACTGAATTGTAATACATGGAATGGGAAAACAATTAAACATTTATATTGAATAAGAAAAAATATACAAGGAAACCGGTTTCTACATGTATAACGTGCTTAAAATAGTGGCTGTTGAAGAAAATTCCTTTTGTAGACTCCAGAAGAATATATTTGAACATGATATTATTAAATTACATATTTCACTTTTAAATTGGAATTTACAATTGTAATCTGTTTTGTAACACTAGACAAATATATAGAAAAAATTTTTACAATGCAAATGATGTCGAATTAAAAATTCTTCTGTCGTCTTGTAGACAATTATTGCGTTCTTAAAACAACACACATTTCTTTATAATATGTAGGAAAAATAATAATAGTTATGCGTGCAACTATTTTACGTTTATTTTTAATTAGATGCACAATTTTTTTAGTAAGCGATGTTCAAACAAGGAATATGCCAGTTAGTACCTATGCATTTACTTAAATAATTACATGGGGTTCATTGTAATCATTCAATGGGAATACTGGGTACTCTCCTATTTACAAATAGTGATTATAATAATTTATATAATAGAGAAAATTAAACATTTTCTTTAAATAAACAGTCTAACAATGATAATTTTAACTTAAATTAAACGTATGCATTCTATTAAATATATCTCTTTTTGTTTATAAATAATATTATGTTTTTACATATTATCATAATCTTTCTACAGTTTATTAATAAACATTATCATAGGAAATAATTTTGCAAAACTATTTTTTGTGACTAATTTATAAATGGTTGATAAAACTATTAATATATAATTTTAACATAATATTTCATGCATTTTTAAAATCATTTAACCGGGGTTATCAAATAATGCACATAATTTTATATATTTGGTTTATTGACGTAAAATCGAAATATTTAAATATTGTCCATATATACAAGTTTAACAGCATCTGTCACATAATATGTACAAGAATAAGGTCCTCTGTTCATTTAACCTCTGACTGTTGGCCCCTCCCGTTGATAATTCTCTGGAATGTTGTTAGAATATCAATTCTGTTTCCAACTTGAAAAATTTTCATATCGCTTTCTATTGTGTCTGCATTTCACACAAACGAAAATAGAATAAGATAAATTTAATCTATTATGAAACGGGGGGTGGCGCTGTAAAATTTCGAGCGAACGAGATTATGTTTGTAGTTTTTTAAGTTCAACAACCTAAAAGATGCAACCGATTACCCAACTTTCCCCTCATCCAATCCCCTATCTTCTCCCAGAGTCTATCGTCAATTTCTGGATTATTTTTTTTTTATTCAATGTAACAACGGTATGTACTTTCTCTCGCTTTTAGCAATTACACATATATTTATTATGATTGAAAAACACCGGAAAAGAGTAAAACCCCTTTTAAAATAATAATGCCTGCCTCAACATTAAATAAATTAATTTCGCCTGTGCGATTGTCACAATGTAAATACACAATGTTGATTAGGTGTATATTTACGATTTATATATAGAAACGCCTTAAACAAATCTCCAACTCATTAATCTTAATAAATTACCACTACACACTTAGTGCTTATTATTCATCCAAGAAGAAGAATTTTATCGTAATCACAATTTAAATTAATGTAGGCACAACAAATTGTCTTTGATTTTATTATTTATGCACTACTTGTTCGTGTAGGATAGAAATGTCTTTGTTTTAGATGACATTTAGCGTAAATTACATTGAATTTAATTTTTAAATTGTTCTTACCATATAATTTAATAACAGAAACGAAAAAGAATGCTGTTTTTATAACAAAATTAATAAAACAGTTACTTTTTCTTTTAAATATTTTAGAAGTTTCCATTTTATTGTATCCCAATACGAAATTTGCAATTTGGCGAGTTTTACGCTTCAAAAACAATTTAACTTCTGGATTCTGTTTTCAAAGTTTGAAAACTAGTTTTGAAGATAAATGAGTTTGTACATTGGTAATAATATTATATTTCGTGAGAAATTGGCCTCTTTTTCTGTACCAACTAATTAATGCCAAAAATAATGTTAATTTCGCACAACTAACAGTAAATAATCGCCAGTGAAATGAGACGACAATATAAAACTGGGCCATTATTACTGTGTGTTTAAATCCATTAACATAATTATTTTATAATTTATTGTTTACCCACTCCATGCAATATGGCTTTAGATCTTCTATACAAGTTTGGGTGACTCATCAAATTGACTATTTTAATTACCATAACTGTATAAATTAATTGTGTAACTATGCATTTTTGTCAAAATTTAATAACAAAATATGTAGTACATTGTTTTACAAGTTTAATTTTGAAGCTAGCATAGCATGAGCGAGTTTGAGGCATGGCGCGCGAAGTTGAGCGAAGCGAGGCGACAAACCAAAAAATAGTAACTTTTCTTAAACGTGTGGCAAGAGTGACATCTATCATCCTGTTAGTGTTTTTGGTCCATTTTGACACTATCAAAATTTCAGTATCATAGGAAATATCCCTAGGAAAAGCGTTGATTTTTTGATTTTATTATTAAACGAATTTCTGTTTAATAATGAGCTCATTATTGAAGCACAAAAAAATTGCGTTGTTGAAAAAGCACCTGGAAATATTTTTAAACGTAAATTCTATTATTTATTTGATAAGTGATCAGAAAAGCGAGTTTTTAAGGTGTGTATGTATCAATACACTTATGAATGGAATTTATACGAAAATGTCTTAGTTTATAAGGTAGGTACGTAAAGAATTCCATTAAATGAACGAAGGACACATTTAGATAATAATGAATTTTAAAACGTGCATGCATTTTAATATTCATATGGCACCTTAACACATAATAAAAATAGGTAATGTATTTAAACAAAATTCAATTATTATCACTTGACTCAATATGTCAGTATGCCTTTTTTAGTATAAACAACGCAACTATTTGCTGGAATGTGATGCGTTGAAATTCGTTTGGTATGTAGCCTTGATACTCTTTAATTAAATCGTTCATACGATGCATATCAAAACAACATTATCTTGTTATTGTTATGAAGAAATGAATTATTATAATACTAAAAACATATAGACGCAATTTGCTGTTTATGTGAAATTTTTCTAAAACGTTTTATGCATAAAATAATACAATTTTGCCTCTTGTAAGATAATACTGATTGTCAGAATATACGTACGAGTTATTATTATTCTATAGCTTTGAAAATATTTATCATTATAATAATATTTATAAAGAAAGTTAATTTATTTATACTATATACTATTATTATTATCGCATTATTTTGTGCAATCAGTTTGGGTGCGCAATTTTGTAATTTATTGTAAAAAACTTTCACATAAAAAAATAACAATAAATAATACAACAGTACATTAATTCCTTTATGTATTATATATTATTTAAAGGAAACAAACTGAAGATAATTTTATCGTATATGAATACATCAACAAATTCATTTCACTTAGAAAAATTTTATTGTCCTTTTATTATACAACAAACTATATAGATAGGGAATAAATTTATTATACGGGTTCCATCAATAAAGTTTCATCAATAAATTTAAATGCCACCCCACAGGATTTTAACTCAAATTGGGTCACTTTGTGAAGAATCCCATTAAAACTAGCTGTCTACGTTTAAGTACATATTTCAGGCGAACTGAGTACAAGCAGATGTTTGAAATTACAACTTTAATTACAACGTGTAACTCGTTATCGCCCAACAAAATTCTCTAGTTAATGCCTTATGAGAGTCTTCTTTAAGTGGTGCATTCGCCTCTGACCCATTTCGCAATTACACACATAATAATTAATTATGTACAGACATTTTTCAAATTCCATTTGTATGCATATTGTGGAAAATATTTCTGTAAGGGCGGGTAAGAGATTAATTCAATATTAAATTTTCAGCAAGGTTGCAAACACTTCTATATGCAATTTTTGTATTGTTAAAAATTAACCACTGTGAATCATGTAAATTCACTGGTATGTATTTACATAATTAGTTTTTCAACAATGCACAATTAAAAACATATATTGTGATATATTGTGAACATATAACTTGTGATGTTAAATAGTAATTATTTGGTTAATAATTAAATAAACATATATTCTCGTATATTATCATATAAAGATTTACCAATTTATATCAAATAATTGATGCGGGCGTGCATGAATAACAATTTAAGGAATTTATTGCTTAATTTGTTCCTATTCAGAAAAATTGACTCTGTTTCTCACATCATCAGTGTTTGTTTGTTCTTTTCATTTTCAAAAGAACCATCAATCAGTCAATAAACTATTGACATAACTTTATTCATCGTCAATTAACCAAATTAATGAAGCTAAAATAATATATATTGCTACTGTTATTGATTACAAATATTTTCATCTACTTCCATTTTTCCATATAAATACCTAACATATTTTTTTTATAGATAAAATTGTCAACTGTTATATGATTGTTTATATAAACTTTGTAGTTAAGTATTTAATAAAAATTCCTGTATACATTTAAAACGTGTTTATAGTAAAATGCTAATGGCGGATATGGTATGATGGTATTTTAAACCAGATGTTTACGATTTAAAACGGAAATACGATGTATATTTGCAACAATAAAATGTTTTTTAAATGGAAAACTTTATTAAATCAAATTTTCAATCACTGTTATCTTATGCGATTCAATTATAATTTCAAAAAACTGAATCGCACGTAAGCACCAAGTCCAAAGGGCACTTTTTCCACACATAAAAAACGGAACGAAGAAAAATGAACATAGCCAGGCAATTTATTTTCTGCAATAGCCAATTTGTTCAAGTTCCCATTCTTTTAAACACATCCGTTGTTTTCAGTGTATGGACGATTAATTTGTCGATTATCATTGAAGATGGTTTAAAACATTTTAATGTTCAATAACCTTTAACCTTTAACATCGAAAATCAATATAAATGACCGTTTTTTCAATATGAGCTGAGGAAACGAAATGGTGGAAAACAATAATTTCGTAAATTGATTGTAAACTATGGTAATTTATATTAAATGTAATTTAATTATAGCCAGACAATGACCACACCCTGGTACCGACCCATTCAAATAAATATCTTTTTACATCCCCCAGGGCCAACAGTAAATTAATATGAAAAAAAAACGGTTCAAATTGTTCACTTTATCTTCAAACAAAAGAATTTGTATACTTGTACATAAATTCATGGTAATGAACTTGTTTTCTGCCATCATTATAGTTAAAACACGCAATATAATATTTTTTATTGTATTCAAAGTTGAATATTTCAATATTATAATGAAATAAAATATCTGTTTATAATGTTTGTTGAAACTTTTGTGGGTGAACTGTTTTTCAGTCAGGTGCCCAGATCGTTGCTATGGCATTATACTGGCTGCAGTCGGGGGTGGCAGTTTGCCGTCCGTTGCCTCGGCAACCGTATTCAATGAGGTCCTTGCTCCGGAGACACAGTGTACCATATCCCAGCTGACGGGGGTCCATATCCAGTTTTCTTCTAAATATACCATCATATCATAGAGAAATTCCATCGACCACAAAACGAAGGAAAAAACTTTTATAGCCCCATAAATAAATTTAGCTTTAAATAAATTCGAGAATCGTTAGAATGAAAATCATTTTTGGTAGCACACCCCTTTTCTTGACAAAGAACTTTTCCATTATGGGTAAATTACTGAAATGTATTGTTATTAGTACAAGGTGAATGGATTATTTGTCGATTAATACACACCCCGGAATACGTCTGGGGGTCGTATTTGTTATTTATTTATAATATGCCGGATGTGTGTATGTTGGCACGCATATATTTACCGAATTGTCGATCATTACGACAAGAAATGTGTTCAAAGTTTCAATGTTTTGGTGAAATAATGAGCGAATGTTACATTCATTGTAAATATGTGGATTGTTTGTTGTTGAAGGGGATGTTAAATGCATGTGACATACGATAATTGCATCGAATTTTATGTCTTTATATTATTTTTCGTTGACAGTTTATAAAAAATTTTATTTTCTATTGTTTGAAGTAACAAAATACACAATAATCGATTTTAGTTGTCTTCATTTCGATTCAGTTCTATTTTTGACTTTAAACAAAGAAATGTGTTAAAAATAAATTTGTGGCACACAGAAAGTCTTTTTCTTTGAATGTGTAATTTATAATAAGTTTATCCTTGCACTAATTTGATTGCACGCAAATATAACTTGTACAACATATATATATTTATATAATGGAGGCATTAACGAGGAATTACCATCATGATCGACGGTGGTGGCCTAGACGGCGCCGACATGTCGTCCCCCTTTTATTTTTCTATACATATAACCCTTGCCACAAAAATTCTCTTTGTTCAACAATACATTTACACTTATATACACGCATTCAAACCCCCTTTTTTAATAATATATGTGCCAGCGTCATGAATATAATAATATTATACAAATTATTATGAAAGGTATTATCATTAATTTCGAATTGTTTGCTTTTACTAATGATTTTTGCATTTTATTAGCAGGATGCACTTGTTTTTTCTTTTAATGATTATTATTATAGTTTATGTAGAGATGCATTTGTTGTAATCCTTTCACATTTCTTCTATTAACCTAGAAAGTGGAAATTATAACGATATTTAATTGTTCCATATAGAAAATATCTTTGTTGAGCGTTAAAAGAAACAGAAAGAGATAATGTTGACAGTGTAATTAATTGATTTTCGTACTTAATACCGCTATATGCATATTTATTCAGTAGGTATTAAGTGAGAATGAAATCAATACAATATTATGTACCCCCATTTGTAATTCAAACAAAGATTATGATTATAAAATCGATTTTTTTTATTATATGCCCATTTTATTTTATTTCGTAAATACATTGTAAATTTATTGAGTTACTCATGTTTTATAGATGTATATTATTGTGTACATATTGAAACATTTGCAAAATCAATTTTATAAATACACTTGATGATGTTTTTAACTAATCAGAATTTTGCAGCTGGTATACAAAATAAAAATATAAAAATAATATTTTCTTTGCACAAAGCCAAATACATAACAGCATAAAAGTTAAAATAAAATTTGTTTTTGTATTTAAAAATTGAAACTAATTTGAACACCATAAAACTACATTACTTTTACTGCTTTCAACATAACTGAAAATGTGAAATGTTCAGTTCTAACGACGCCATTTCGTGTTCCATACAAATTTATTGTCACATGAAATTTATATTTGCTCAGTAAATTATGCACGTTTTCATAAATATTATATTTAAAATTAATATATCAATCTATTTATTAGAAATAATGCTGATCATTATGTATGTACATTGACAATTAAATTATCGTAAATGTGGTGAATTTATAAGCCCATTATCGTTATTTTATTCGCTTTTTGGATCACACGAAACGGATTTTACAGATAGTTGTTAAATCGTTTTCAGGGGGTGTTAAAAGTGATTCAGAACGATGTTTTTATCCGAACTTAATGTATTATTGAAGCGAATGTTATTTCTAGAGAAATTGCAGTTCGTTTTTTGTTAACAAAAAGTTAAGTGCGATCCAAACTGGCCGTAACAATTCATAATAAAGTCGCTAGTAAAAAGCCCATATATCATAATTCTAAATTGCGTAATGAACAATTTTATTAACCCTCTGTAATCCTCACCCCTTTCGCTCGAATTCGATACCACCATCGTCCCTTATCAACAATATCGTATGACAAATGCACCAGGGTTGACACCTATTTTTATACAAGAGCCATCACAAAAAATGCGCCCTGTCATCATATTGATGTGAAAGTAAACGAGTCGTGATGTAAAAAATGCTTCAGTTACACATCAGACCATCCAGACTGTCACAGTCTGGAAATGATTGCTTGCAATGTAAACAGCGAGTATTTTTAGAATGTACTTCAATGTGTAACGAAGTTTCAGTTGTGATAAGATTTTGACAAATAAGTCTGCACTAACAGCGTCTGCTTGTGACTTTGAAGCACATTTTTTAATACGATTGACGTAATTTCAGTTTGCTAACATCATTTAATGAAATCAGCGCTAATGAAGCGCGCCAAAACTGACGATTATGGATTTAATACAACTTTTCGTTTGTCATTAACTGTAAATCAATTCCATTTTGTAGTCACGTTGAAAAGCGGAAGGAAATCGCTCTTATATAACAGGTTTGGCATCTAAAACTGAACAAGTCCTTCATCAGTATTCACTCACTGCGGATGGCATCTTAAATAAATAAACGTTTAATTCGTCTTTCACTTATTCGACAATATTAGAACGTTAAAATTTCTAACGGCGACACGATTAATATTTTATAATGACCTACAAGAATGAAATGGAAAAACCGTTGTTCTTCGTACTGATATTCATTCAATCAATTTGAATATTTTCAGGTTGGATGATTAATCAATGAATGTTAAAATGGAGAAAAAAGAATGGTATTAGCACTCTTGTTACTGACAGTATCATAAATTTATTGTTTAGTGCATTTAACATGGAATTGTTAGAGCGAAACACTCTCAAGTCGTGCCTTTAAAACGAGGTTTGCTCTTAAAGTAAGCAGCAATTTCCTACTACAATTTAATCACACGTATAGAGGAAACAAACGGGTCGTGCAATGGATAAATGATGGGTACTCTAATTTAACGCAGTTACTTGGCATAATCACAGATTTACGCAGTGATGAAAGAAAATGACCAGAGAATCATTTATGTACATTCGAATTATTTATGTGTACACGATGTTGCATTAAAGCGAAAAATCAATTTGAAAACTGAATTGCTGCTTACATGTGTGAACCGTTTGGTGTTTATTTCCATAAAACAACAATGCAGTCGCATTTAAATCACAAATTTCATCAAGTGTAACTGAAGTCCAAGTAATTATCGAACTGGAACATAATGTTAGAGAGCTTGTGAATATTTAAAGGTCACTTTTAAACAGTTTTTCAGCTCCCATTATATTATTGTATGTATAAAATTGGATCAACCAACCATAATATTTTATATAGTCGTAAATTTTGTGAATGTACACACATTTTTTACAAGATGAGGGCACATAAATGTGATGATATAAATTTCACAAGTTCTTGTATGCAGTTTATAACAATTATGTGTGCGTATTAGTTGCGGGAATAAGATGATTATCTACTGAATAAATGAATTTGAGGCCAGATCGTAAAAATGAAATCCATTAAGTGCTTAATACGGAATATAAATTTTATTAAATAATTGCAACAAGCAAACGGTTTTTCAAAATATTTTCCACTCGACGAAACCAAGCATAAAATCGAATTAGGTTTTTTTATATGTTTGAATACCGTATCAGGCGAGAATATCAAAACTGTTTGAACATAATTATAAATTATTTATCAGTAGAAAAAAAATGTGTCTAGAAAAAACTTTCTACATATAGTTTTATTTTCAAATCGAGCTTTTGAGATATTTTTTATCTAGATAAAACCTTTTTTGCTTGCTTGGTTCTCGAATATAAAATCCTTTTAAATACACTATATCAAAAATAATCTGATCATTGGGTAATAATACAAGAAATTGCTATAAGGTCTAATAGCTTTATGAAACAAAAAATGTTTCCATCAAATTTCAGCCTGTCTTTCAACTAAAATCGTATATCCATCACTATTTTAAATACATTCCATAAATATATACTTCTAGGTCTCTCCCTTGTAAGTGTGATATATGTCTAATTCTACTATTATGGGCTTATACAGGGGTTGGGACGTCATATTTCCTTCTCAACGCCAGATGTTTTATTAAAATTCCATTTTCGGATTATTACTTGGGCTGGAAACGTTTCTGTGGTCGATGAAAAAGAAATCTAAATGTTTGAAACACACGTGCAAAAGATATTTACGATTTGAATGAAAGAAAACTAAATTACAAATCGATAAAATTCATTTACATGTATATTTTAGAAATGTAATTGTGATATATGTAATTAAATATATATTAAATATATATATAAATTAAGTATAGCTATATCCATTTTATTTATTTAATCTTATCTCGTCGCAATTCATTGAGGTTGAAAATGGTTTTTAGATATAAAGTAGTCTACATCTATATACACAATGTTTCATAACAATAGAGACCCTTAGGGCTTTCAATGAATACTATAGGGTGTTGATAATAAAACAAAGTTGTTCCAACTATTCTGTTTTAATTAAACTAGACTAGATTTCCTGAACAAAAAAAACGTAGGTAACATTTTCCTTGTTCTAAAACATTTAATAATTTATGATTTTACGTTTTAATTTTTAACGTTTCCTATTCATTTAAATTTATTAACTAATATAATATATGTAATTAATTTTAACTATTACAACTGATAGAACAAATAGGGGTTTTTGTATGTACAATTCAACAAAGCATTTTCTAGCTTCAATTCCCCTATCCATTTTGAATTATTTATACACTTTGACTCTCTTTCTCATTTATTAACGTCTAGACATAGATGAATCTAGCTGCTGACATTTTAAAAGAATGTACAGTGTGAATTTGATTCACCAGGTCATAAACACAAGATTGAAGAAGCAATATAATGTTTTCGTTTATTTTTTGTTTCAAATGTGGATCTGATCTATAGAACTAATTAAATTCAACGTGTGCTTAAAAGTAGAAAATGTGCACACACTAAAAAATAAGGTCGATACTAATTAACTGACATTAAATAACAATTTTATTTTTGTTTGCACTGAACTCTTCACTATAATTAACAAAAGGAAAATAATAATAAAAAAAAATAAAGAACACAACGTGTGTTCGTTCTCATCAAATGCTTTGTAGAGTTACACTTATTTAAGTGTGGATAAAATTGGCGAAAGTAGAGAGAAATTAATAATTGAAAGAAAAAAGTGGAATTTTAAACAAAATTTTATACACTAACCCAGAATTGAGTGTGTGCTTTTCTGAAATACGAGCATAATACCAATAAATTTTGCCTCATAAAGTTTGGAATATTTTAGCAAGTTCAATGGCCGCGCATTTTCGGCAACCGCCTCCCCAAATGTATTGTTACCGTCTCACCCTGCATTCACCCTTATATGCGCAGACTAGACTATAGAAGTCGCAATTCTTCTTCGTCATTCCAAATGAACGGCGACAATTTGATTTCATTTGTAAATTAACACAAACGCAAACGATGCACCACGAATAGTAGTACTCATTTGTGCATTCAAATTATGCTGTTCCATTTTAACTGTACAACATTGTTTGCAATTAGCCAGAAGCTTTCTTCGTTATATAAAGAAAACTAATTTAATTTGCAACAAAGAATATAGACGATGACTAATTGTTATGGGAAAATTGACTATTAAAAACTGTCTGCCATTTGCTTGCTTTCGTTTGTGGCATTTTTCATATAAATAATTATATTAAAAAAATATTAAATTGGATTTGTTTGATATTCGTGAATGCTCTAGATATCACATTTTGAAGACAAATAATTACTAAATAAAAACTCATTTCCTTATAACGTTTCTTTTCTTGTTTATCATAATTTTCTGGCTGTTAACTGACATGAGAAGAATTACAGTTGATTACATTTGAGTAGACAGATGAGTTTATTTTATATCAAAGTAGATCTATATAGTAATTTCTTTAATGTATCTTGAATCTAGATACACTAACTGTATTACTTTGTTTTCTTCATAATTATTGATCAACATCCAATAAAACAATGTTCTTCAATTTATGTCCGAGGTCACAGCAACTCCAAGAAAATTGTATACCATTTGATATAATTTGAAGATCAGTGAACGAAAGCATGGAATAATTGAATTTTTCTTCATATTTTAATATAAATATAGGCATACATTTTGTTGGATTACCAAGTGAAATAAAGCCCTACATAATACAATTTTCATAACATATTCAACAAAATTGTATACGCATAAATTTTAGATAATACATCTCGCACGTGACCATACGCCTCAATACTATTATCCCCTTGAATAAATTTACACGACTATATACAGAAAAATAAACGCATCCATCATTGTCTAATATTTACCAACATAATATAAGCAAAATATTGTTTTATGTTTGCTAAAGGCTTAGAAAATAATTCATAATTCATTACTAGAAATTATACGCATTCAAATTCAAACTCAATGGAGTATTAATCATAATTGAAACCGTATAATGTTAGATAGAAAAGTAAAAAGTCTGAAAAACCACAGACCACAGAAGCTTAAAAATAAACAAGCCTTGAACCAGATCCTGAATCTTGAGTGGTAATATAATGCTGAAGCTGCAAGAAGACAATAAATTCATTCAAATTCATTCAAGTCCTTATTAATATCTTACAAGATTGGTAGATACAAATTGTCATATTCAATATGTTAACATAATTTTTAACTTGATGAATGGATAATAAATAACATAATAAAATTTATATTTTTAGTCGAGACACAACCAAGTCAATGAACACAATCGCCCTTGAATATTTTTAGAATAGTTATTGTCTATTACCTAGATTTATCTGTATAAATTATAATCGGTTTAAGTAATAAGAGAATAAAGGTACAGTTCTGGTGCGGTTTCCGTTTGTGTCTATTATTTGGTTTTAATTTGATGAGAGAAAAGCAAAGAAATGGTTTTATTTCCAACTGAATTGTTTCACACCCCTGGCATACATACACGCTTTCCAGATTGATCAATACCATTGCCAGTGTATAAGTAGCAGGAAGGCAAAACTGCCTTGTTTTGTGTTGTAGTCGTAGTACTACTATAGTAGTAGTCATTTTCCTATATACAAAACCTCCCCCAAACACCATCACACTGCTGGGCGTCTGGAATGTAACCATGACGACTGAGGGGCGTCACTCTTATCTCTCGGGACGTCGCATTGCTTGTAGCATTTTCCAAAAAAAGAACTTTTACTATATTGCTCATTTTTCAAATATAGAAACCTTTACTTATATATAGAAAATTCCTTACGAAACATTCCATCCTTTCAATATTTAATAAGGATTTTATGAAATATTATTGAAAAACATGTACAAAATAAAAGTTGCATTTATTTTAACTCAACCTTTATTCACCCTTCGTACATGTGCACCCTCTGACTGAAAAAGGGTGTTCCCACATCTTAAAGCTGCATTTGCAATAATCTCTATCGATTATTTGCATAGAAATAACCGCGTATGTTCAGTTTAAAATTAATCTCATTCTGATTTATTTTATGCGACTTGCTTTTAATCAAAATCCACTTTGAATATAAGATTAAAATGATATCTTGTTATAAAAACTAGCGAACTGTTTAATTAAAATCTCAAAATTTGTTGTTTTCAGAACGTGGACCACAAAATGAAGTACCGCTCCAAAAAGGGACAATTGCCCTTCGTTGAACTGAATGGTGAAGAAATCGCCGACAGTGCCATAATAATTAAAGAATTGTCACAGAAATTTGAAAACGATTTGGATGCTGGCTTATCAGCTGAACAACGTAACTTGGCCCATGCTACAATTTCAATGATTGAGAATCATTTAGCTTGGGTTGTAATGTGGTGGCGCACAAAATTCCCTGATCAGGTGCTCAAAGGCTATAAAGTTAATTTACAACATGCCCTCGGCACAAGGATACCCAACGGCATATTAAACTTCTTCTTTAAGTTTGCATTTGGACGTAAGGTACGTTTCATAAATTTATTATTTGAATTTATTACAGTGACATTACAATAAATAGTAAATGAAAAACGGTTCACATTTAAAATTCCATCTAAGTATTTCATTTGTAAATTAAGTGAATTCTAGTTAGTTTTAATTTAGTCCAAGATATACTTTATTATAGTAGTAAAAGACATTTGAGTTTAAAATGTGCTTATGTACGTTATATTTATTTTCGTAGTGTTTTCTTTATTTTTTCCAAAAGTTGTGTTTCCCTTGCGAAAGCATGTTTCTTCCAGTCGATGTGTTATAGATGTATTTTTTTAATATTTTATTGACAATTTAGTGGTTCCAGGGTAGCAAGAAAGTCAAGGCTCAAGGGATGGGCGTCCATTCAGCCGATGAAATTAATGAATTCGGACAGGAGGATCTTAAAGTGTTGTCTGACATGTTGGCTGATAAGCCGTTCTTCTTCGGAGACGAACCCACAAATGTAATATATTTGAATTAAGGATTAACTGTCTACTAAATTCAGCAACTTTATGCCATTTACAGTTGGATGTGGTCGTATTCGCTCATTTGGCTCAAATTTATTTCATTGACAAGGAGGTGAGCTATCCTCTCCGCGATTTCATGACAGAATCGTGTCCAAATTTGGTCGGTTTGGTGAATCGCATGAAAGAAAGATGCTTCTCTGATTGGGAAGAAATCTGCACCACTTTGGATTTGAATTCGCATCTTCCAAAACCGGCCCCTGAAGAATCAAAGGATAACAAAGAAACAACCAAGGACGAGAAGGAAGGTGACAAAGAGAAGGAGCCCGAAGAAAAGGACATTGAAAAGGAGAAGGTTGGGAATTGAATTTCAACATGTTCTATCAGATCAAAAAAATGACGTTGTATTTGTTCTAGGCTGATGAAAAAGAAAAAGATAAGGCTAAAGAAAAAGAATCTGAAGAGAATAAGGAAAAAGAGAAAGAAGCTAAATGAAGAGCTGATTTATTAGCGTAAACAGCCCACTGCCGAGGCATAACGTATCTCTCCTTTATACCATAACCATTTACCAATCCCTTAGACCATCCCTGAACCCATTATCCTTTTTTTCTTACTTAAAATTTATTTCTATCTCAGATTATGTGCAACATTCTAGTTCGTAAGATACTTTAATATATAATTTTTTATATATTATTATATTATGATAAATATTGAAAGGCAAAAAAGATATGAATGATTGATATACTCTTGTCAACGATGACTCTTTTATGTAGTTTTCATTTTTATTAAAAAAATACACAAATATAGAGGACGACTTTTTCCATTTTATGAAAAATATATATATTATAAATATATAAATATATTCATTGCTAGTTAAGGATAATAATTGTTTGTATAAATAATTTTAGCTAGGTTTTTTATTGTAAGCAATTGTATGTCTGGTAAACTTTTAGCGGCAAAACGATCGCCCCCCAAAATGAAAAATATAATGTTCTCGTTTACGTATAAGTAAATGAAAACATGTTTAAAAAATCAACTATATACAACTCGTTTTGTTTGCCTTTAAAAGTTTCTTCATGTTAGTGCAGTCTCTTAAATGTACGAAAAAAAATTATAAAAAAATACGTATAATAATAACCCAAATTAGTAGTGCATTTATAATTCATTGTATTCATTCCACATTTTTAAACATTGCATCACACAAAATTAACATTTAAGCTTTTAATCCAGTATATTCTATGTAGATTTTTGTATTTTTTTAATGGACAATTAATTTTAAGATTTTAAACAATAAAAAAATACTCGAACTACAAAAAATAATTCTTGGACCATAAATAAAAAGAAAACTGTTTTTACTTTATAATAAATAAATGAAAATAATCGAAAAGTACTTTTTGTATTTAGCTTTTTGGTCTGGAATGAGCTCAAAGAAATTTTGATGCGATCGATTGACAAGCAAATTTTAAATGAAATTTTTTTAATTTTTAGAGATGATTTTATTATTATTAAGTATAATTTTATCTGTCTTTACAACTGTGTTGTATGCTATATATAATTTAAATAAATAAAATGGTATTTTAAGTTTTCATTCGCATTTTATTACATTTTATCAGTAGAACGTAAAACTACATGCTAATTTATATCATATATCAGAAAGTACTGGAAATATTCTTCTGATAAATTAGCTAAAATTATCACTATGCAAATCCTCCAGTTAGATGTAATAAATTCTAACGGTAGAACTGGTTAAACTTCACCCTCCAGAGACTGATCTTTTAACCAAATACGTCATATTGCACCCCTCAATATATTACGACACCCCTAAAAGTTGTTCAACTACATGTGGTTGTGAATTCGCGCCATAACTTCGTCCTCACCTGGCATATTTCTATGCCACCTGAGTAACTGGTTTTAAACGACCAGTTAGTTACATAACATGGGCACGGGAGTGCGCTCCATGCCAGAAGAGAACTCCTTCATTGTTGTGAACGGACTATAGTCGTCTGATACAAAACCGTATTAAATCCAATACTGTCTGGTAACGGACGACGCGAAGTCGCGAACGAGAGCGGCGTCGACGACAAGGTGGCCAGTTTGCAGTTGCGATTGTGCTGTGCGGGTCGGCGAAAGGCCATCATCATCATCCTCCTCACCATCTGCTCCTGCTGCTATTTAATGACATGGCGGCGTTTCGATACACGCACGCCGTAGTTTGCAGAATACCATTATCGTTACGGACTCGTGGCCAAATTGAATTGGAAGAAGCTAAAAAACAACATGAATCCTATGTGCGTTTGTTGCGTGAACTTGGATTGGACGTCATTGAATTACCACCAGATGAACAACTTCCCGAGTGTGTCTTCGTCGAAGACACGGTTGTTGTGTGCAACGGAACTGCACTCATAACACGGCCAGGTGCTGCCCACAGGGCCAAAGAAGTATGTATACCCAGAATTTTTTTAAATATTTTTTAAAGCGCGCATCATTCACATATTGTGCTAAAAATTGGGTCAACATACAATTGTTACACCCGTATTAGTATTTTACTGAAATATAGTACAGTTTAAAACTAATTTAGTCGACAATATTTTAAATAAATGACCATGACTTTTGGAATAGCATGTTTGCATAATTTACATCCTTTCTATTATTTCCAAAAATATATATTAACGGGGATGGTGTTTAGATTTTTAGTTCCAGTTTATTTATTTACATTCTCATATATTAATTTTTTTTTTGATTGGTGACGTCAGAGTTGATGTAATAGGAATGAGATAAATATTTATACATATAATTATTTTAAAAACAACATTTTTCAAATATTTCATTGTAATAAACCATTCTTAATGCAATAAACAATTTTCGCATGCATCCAAACACATATTATATTGTATAAAACTTATAAGGCAGCATTCTAAGAAGTCTGTTGTTATATTTGCATATCTACAGTTTTATTTATAAATGATAATGTGAAATATATATGTAGGTATATGCAGTTGATGCTGAAGAGACAACTTATTCTCTCTATACATGATCGCTGTAAAAATCTTTACGAGTTCAATAGCCCGATTTTTCGTATATAAATAATGTTATCTAGACATGCACGCGATTTATAACGTTTTGAAGGATATTGATTGATGATTTCGTTCTCAATAGTATTTCCAAAATAATATGTACTAGTCTAATTTTAACATTGATACTGCCGCAAATAATTCTTGTAAAGGGATGCGTTTATTTGATTTACGGAAGACCTGTTTTCTATACTCCACTTGTTCTTGTTACGGTTTTGAAATAACTCGTTCTGTTGTATTTCCGCTACCCGCTACCATATGGAAAATGTAATTTTGCGAAAATAAGAAAAAGTCCAAATTGCTGGCAACTAGAGAAGTTTCGTTTCATTAGACTAGAATTGTTCTCTAAAGTACACTTAACTAGGAATAAAATAAAATTATGTTATGGGAACAATGCACACATAAGAAGGTGTTTCCGTTTTTATTATTAAATTAATAACAAGGAAGTGCATCAATTTTAGTCTAGAATCGAACGTTCCCTTTTATACAAACGTTACAAATTTGATTATTGAAATATGAATCGCTTTCAACAAATTAGAATATGATGATGTAATTGGTGACCATTGAACTTAAACGTAGTTTTCTTAATGTAGATAATTGAAAAATTGAGTAGTAAATTCGGTATAAGGCTTTTAAAGAGTCCACCTATTTTTAAACTCTAACACAACAACTCAGTGTACCATATACTATTATTGTAGATAATATCTACAATATTTTTAAATATTTTATATAATTAGATGGATCCTAGCGTACTCCATCATCCGCATATAATTAAATTGCATGTTAAACGAATTTTGAACTTCCATACAAACTTCCGTTTGATGACTAATACAACACTTTCGGTACTAACTAATTAAGTATATTAGACCCCATACAATATTGAACTTGTATTCTATTCAATAACATTACCACGTAAAATATATGAAATGTGGCCTAGTTTTGTAATATTTTATGGATTTTTCAATTTCTATTGAAGTTACGACCATATAAAAATGCAGAAAAATATAGAAAATAACGCACGAAATATTGATTATTTCATAAAAGTTCTTATAAATGGAAATTATGACTCTGTTTTCAATTGAAATGAAGGCTTTGTGGAAAATAACGGTTTTCATTAAAGTTTGGGACAATAGAAACGTTGGACGATTAAAGAGTTTCATTTCCATTTGCGATTTTAATAAAACAATAACGGGGGCTGAACTTTTACAATGAATCATTCCGTTAACAAAAAATATTAACAAAACATTTGCATAAAACAATAACAATACTCGTAATATGATATGCAACAATTGAATGAAATCATTTTTAGGTAGAAACAATAAGAGTGGTCCTTAAGAAGGAACTGGATTTACCTATCATTGAAATGTCTGATGCTAAAGCCAGACTGGATGGAGGGGACGTTCTATTCACAGGTAAATATTTAATGGGGGGTAGTTTTGTCATTGAAAATAAAACAGTAAATTTGAAAATGTTGCAAATTCGATTTCAGGTCGTGAATTTTTCGTGGGAATATCACAATGGACCAATGAAGCTGGTGCTCAGGCAGTAGCAGCTGCTTTCCCAGAATACCCATGTACTCCCATCAAGGTAAAACCAGAGACTCTAACTCTGGGTGAACTTAGTAAAGACCTGGTGCAGGTAAGCGTGCCGCTTGGAGGTAAAAACAAACAGCATTTCCAGTTGTGCACGCTATACCACTGGTACAATTTTTTTTCGAAAAAATTAAAACGCAACAAAACTTTCAAATTTTGTTGCACACACAATAAAAAAGTAGTAAAATTGCTTGTTATTTTATTATTTGTTTAATGCTAGTACTTAAAATACGGATATGTTTATGCTTAAGCATTTTTTTTGTAGGAAAGTTTGTCGAATTTAACAGCTTATTGAAAGAGTTTTTACAGGTACCCGAACCAAAGCATCTGAAATCGTACGTGACGATGGGAGGTCCTGATTTGTTGTGTGTCGGTGCTGGAAAAGAGGCACAAGAGGTGCTGAAACGCATGGAACGTGAGGCCACATACAGTTACCAAACATTAACACTTCCCGAAGACGATGCAGCCAATGTTTTGTATTTAAATGGTACACTGGTGCATCGAAGCATTGAGGAAATACCGCTATCATTTAAGGTTCTTACAAGAAAATAAATGCTCTGACATTAAAAACTAATTTTAATGTAATTTTGTAGGTGTTTGGTGAAAAAGTTGACTTTCCTAGAAGGTCTGTCAATATTTCGCAATTGGCAAAAGCGTCTTGCGGTCTCACTTCCAGCTGTATTCTAGTCAGACGAACACGTCACATACGAAATCTTTAAAATATTTAGATTTATAAGCGAATACCACCATCTCAGGTCTTCAGAGAAAAATTGTATTCATCTACAAACGAAACTATTGTTCAAAATTCAGTGTTTTGTAGGTGAATTTAGAAAAAATTTATAAACGCGACCAAAAATATATCTATAAGCTTTTCATTAAGATAGTATTGATTGAAACCGAATGAATACTACATATATATATGTACGTGGTCAATGCTCTCTAAATGAAAGAATAACAGAAAATTAATGAATTTGTTCCAATAATTATTTTAAATCTCCATTCCATCTAAAGGCATTTCATATTGTTAAGCCCCAATATTTTAGCATATACAACAATATCATGACTTGAATGTTTTCACGGGAGTAAATGTGCATTTTATGACAATATTTATGACATATTATAGTATATTTTAAGTGTACATAATAAAAGAATTTTAAATGAAAATGTTGTTCATGTTACGATTAACTTCTATTTGAGAAATAAAAAAAATTGTCAAATCAAAGAAAGAATTTATATTAGAATTAGTAAATTTATGTTGCATTCAGAGCTGGGAATACTTTAAAAATTAAATTACATTTTGTATTTTAAATATTTTTGAGTATTTAAAATATGTATTTTAAGTACATTTTTCAAAAAGCAAAATGTACTTAATACTTCAAATACTTTTTAAAAGTATTTTGTATTTAGTACAGTTTTTTTAATATTTAAGTACTTTATAATTTATATATATCAGTCCTATAAGTATTCTGATAATGGGCTAAAAACTACTAAAAAGGGTAAAGCACTCGACATAATAATTGTATATGCACTATAATATACATACCTACCATCCTACATTATAAAAAAATCTTGTTTTTTTAATTTTTAGTTTTGTATTTTGTCCTAAAAACTAAAAAATATTTTAGATTTAAAATACTTCTTAGTATTTAAATTTCTAAAAGTATCTAAAATACTTTTTAAAATATTTAAAGTACGTGACAAAATATTTTTCAAAGTAATTTGTATTTAAAATAATTTTTGGTTAAATTACTTAAAATACTTAAATATTTCAATTACTATTCGGAAAAAATTTTGAAAAGTAATTTAAATACTAATGTAAAGTATTTTGCCCAGCTCTGGATGTAAGGGTATTTTTTTAAAGGTTTTTCAATCGGCATTTATTTCAATGGTATATTGTTTGAAACAAATATCCACATTTTCTTTAAATATATATTTGCTTAATTTCTTATTTCGTTAATCAAATGCTATACAAAAAAGAAAACTTGCTCCCTTTGATTCGACAAAGTTTTTCTTTAAAAGTTGCGCGACAACAAAAAGGGAACTTGGTTTTGACCACTGAATCGTATTATATATAGATTTCTGGAGGGTATTTGTTATTTGATAATATTACACAACTATATATACGAGCATATAAAATGTCAACATAACTAAGAAAAACTCTTTAAAATAATAGTTTTGTTTGTTTTCATTTAAAAATTGTATTATAAAAACTGGTTGTGGATGAAAATCCACAATTTTTGTTATATTTCAGCATGTAAA
>SSSI01007680.1:0-18747 GCA_004796505.1 Oryzaephilus surinamensis | reverse complement strand
CCATAGTTCATCTACTTATGTGCAATGGGGTAGTTGCATGAGCGAGGGATTTGAGATTTGACTTCAGAAATCGATAGACCGTGTTAAAAAAACCCTTAAATTATTTTGTTCAGATTTTTATCTTTTTTCCTTAATTTGTTATTAAAAGTTAAGAAACCATATTCATTTTAAACGTACTATTTTTCACCGCCATCAACATCGACTACAACAGCCAATCAGTGATAATCGCGCGAAATACTAGAAAACGACACCGCGTCAAGATCTTACTGACTGGCGTAAACATAGGCGGTGCCAAACAAGATTTCCTTACAATTTTTTCAAAGAAAACGACAATTTATTATTATACAATGGAACAAAACATCGTTTTATCACTATTTTTGTAGGTAACAGTTTAAATTAATAGTTATTTGTTTTATAAGGCTAGAAACTGAGGTTTTGCGAGTGTGAGTTTTTTGAGGCCCTCAACGTACGAACGCATAAAACACAATATTTTTTGCGCCGACAATAATTATTTAAAAAAAAAATTAATTTAATAAACAATATTTCGACTATACTGCGTTTCTGCTAAGTTGGGCCACGTCCCCTTCCACGATTTTGGTCTAGCCAATCAAAACATCGGATTTCGGAGTCAGATTTACACACTATCAAAATCGTAAACAATGTGTGTTCGATTTTATTGTTCAATGCAGTGTTCACCCCTTATTGCAATGTTTATTATTTAATAATATTTAACAATGTTATGAAAAATTTGAAATAAATGACTTAAAAAAGTCAAAAAACTGAAAAAACTTTTTAGCCTGTGTAAAACAGACGTCAAATTGGGGAGGGGGTTGGCCCAACTTAGCAGAAACGCAGTATAGACACATTTGACATCTGTCTGTTACTTCATTTTCTGAATCAGTGGAAACGTAAATTGCACTAGATTTCATTTTGCCTGCCTAGGCAGGAAAAACGCTGTTTCTAGACGATTTTCGCGATTGCAAAACGACTAAATACGGACGGAGGCGCAAAAAACTTATTTTTTAATTGTATCAAAGTTGAAAACTACAATTAAGGTTATGTTATAAACAAACACTGTCATTTCCGGTCCGCCGGAAGTTTCTTACTTTTTGACGTCACAACGTAATGAGAGAAAAATTGAAATGTCAAAATTGCGTTTTTACATTTTTTTTAAAAAAACTATTGCCCATTGAAAAAATGTAAGTACATTTTCTGAATCATGAACACGTTTTAAATTAAAAGAATAAATAAAAAAAAAAAAATGTGCAACTAGCCCATTGTTAATAAACTTACTGCATTGATGTTGTATGCAAGGTTTATGCATTAAAGATAAACAAATCTGTGGATTTGGTACACATTTATGTCCAATTGGACATAAATTCGGTTTACTGCATGGATTTTGGCACGCATGATGTTCGATATCGGCATCATTTAAATCGGAACACCTACAAAACAACCATATAACTTTAAAAAACTACGTGTTTAATTAGAAAATACTTTGCCAGGCATGCTGATGGATAAGTAACACCATTTCTACCACAAACCGGGATATAATGAGCGGGACAATTGCATGGTAAAGTCGTATAAGCGGTATTTCTGCCACTTAACGCACTGCTTTCGCACTGCTTCTTGCTGCAAATCTTTTCGCCAGCATAACAACTGCACGTGTTACAATCAATATTGAACGTAGTGCCGTGCATTTGTTGCATATTGCCCAATAAACAAGAAGTCAACGTAATACAAAGCAATGGTTGGCATTCTTCAATCCGGTTTCGATTACATTTGCAAATTTTCAAGCATTCTTTGGAATTATTCGGTATTGGCAAACGAACGTAAGTGTGTTCCGGCACCATGTATGGCGACACTTCCCCCAATTTACACCCGGGAACGCAACTGTACGCTTGACAATTCGTACCATGTATACAATTCTTGTTTATGATGCAAATCTCATTCTCGTCGCATGGATTTCCTTTGCACGGACTTGAAACCTGATCGATAATGCGTGGATAATAGTATTCGGATGGATATAGAAAATTTTCCAATTTTATACAAGAAACGTTCGGATCTTCCGGTGACAGTGTACGACAAATGGATTGTGGTGAATGGATTGGTGCCAATTGCGTCCAGTCCACACACTGGCGCAACACATTCAAGCACACATCGCGACAAATTTGATTGGCATGCGATTTTCGCGAACACGGTTTGATTTGCAACGTACAAGCGATCGCTTTCCATATATTCGGTGAACATTGTGCAATACTTTTCAATGGCAGCTTCAAATCGGGCAACGTTAACGTGTTTTGTGTTTGCCATAATGCCACATCATTTCTGGCCGCCTCGTCCGCTTGCGATGTACAAGAACGAAACAGTTCCGTTGGCCGGTTATTGAAGTTGGTGCAAAAACTTAAACCGTCGCAGCCCAATTCGCACGGTTCGTCCACTTCGTCGATACAATTCCGCAAATTCTCTTCACTCACATGTACTAAACATTTACGATGGAAATCTTCCCAGGATGTTGACCAGAATTTGGTGAATGTTCGCGAACATAATCGGCCACACTGTGTACTATTTGCACGCTGACAACAATGCCATTTGGCGCTATCGATGCCGACTTTGTGAATGCGCGACACTTGCATTGACGTGCTAATTGGATCCGTTTCCGGTTTCAAAAAACATTGCCAGAAAATGTCCTGCGGAAGTGGCGAACCACATCCACCTTTTTGTAAACCATCGAAGATTTCCTCCACAGTATTTTTTGTTGTTAGGACTTTTTTACAAGTTTCACGGCATTTTATATTATTGGATTTGTCGCAACAGTTCATATCTAGAAAGAAAAATACATTATCGATTGACGATTTCGTCAAACTTCCACTTACGTTTGTTGGTGTTTTTGACTGGCGTTAATTTAACAATTTCTTTGGCACATTCAGTCACTCTTGGACTATCCAACAAACAGTTTTCCTTCAATTGTTGACGTTGATGTTTCGTTGGTGTCAACTGTGTACGAAATATGTCCATACAGGCATCCTGACACTCCATCGTGTGTGCATTTCGGCAACATTCTTCGCCCATTTTCTGACGATCCAAACAACTGAAGAAGGCGATTTCGTCGCTCTGGCGACACCCCTGCACCAAATCAATGGTCGATGTTGCGGTAACGCAAGCTCTTCGACAATTTTCACTGTTTGGTAATGGACAACAAATGCGTCCGAACCATGCATCTCCCCTCGATATATCTAAAGAACAAATGAATTATTCAATATTATGCAAAGGCGGATCGCATGCATGCTTTTAAATACATAGTAAGGGTTTTAAAATTTATCAATTTCCATAGAAAATTTACGAATTTCGTTTATTAATAAAGAATTAGCAAAACGTCTTGTCGTTTGATGGTAAAATCGTGTCATTTATTGTATAAAAGTCCCTTTGTTGGAATAACAAATAGATAAAAAATCATAAAACACGACGACCCCATTGTTTTACATTTTTTTATATTTCATTTGACCACGAACTATGCATGGTAAGTTCTTTTTGTATCATAAATCAGAACATCCACATATACAGCGCGCGTCTTTAAAGACATGCAAAAAGTTATCATTATATTTGTTTAAACTATATAAATGTTTACAAATTCCATTGTTTAAATATTGTGTTTGTCAGGATCGAAATAGGTTTTATAATTGATTAACTTATTAATAAAATTAAAAATGCACGCTTATATACATAAAATTCATTTAAACATCGTATAAATTGTATAAAACAAACAAAATTACCTATAATAACTAGCTTGTGGATGATATAAATCGATTAAATTGTGTATAAGGCTATTTACAAAATTAATTAAAAGATAAAATGAGCAGCGAGAGTAGATGGAAGTTGTTTTATCAATTGGCCGGATATTCGTTTTGCAACTTTTATATAAAATAAATAGCTGGTTTGTGAATATTTTGTTCTTTTGGTAGCTGGAGGCTGCATCTATATGCAAGTTGCAGTTGTTTTTTTTTTCGAAAAATAAACTACATTAGATTAGGTGAACGGTTTCTGTCGTCGTTGTTTTAATTAAAACTTGAAACGGATATAATCTGCACCCCATTAACACAACATAAACGAGGAAAAATACGACAACATGAATGATTTTAATTGAATTGAATTGTTTATAGACGAGCGTATATTGTTGGGGTGAAATTACCAGATAAATCATTAACAAAACAGATAAAAAGTAAATAGTATGACAGTGTGAAGAGTTAAAGAGTGGTCGCCCTTTTTGTGTGTTGTTGGAAGGTGCGGCAATTCAAATCCAGGTCATAAATCTACCACTGTTGTGGTGGACATCTCAGCACGGTGCTGCAGATTCAAGTAAAGTAGCCTCCGTATCGCACACACATCTCTTCTTCAACAACAAAATAACAAAACGAAGGAGTAGGAGGAGGCGTTTTATGGAATGCACACACATATTGTAAATCCAATTAAAATTTTCAACTAATATTCAGTCAATTGTGACAATTACATTATTTAAATTGAACAGTTTCACATTTAAATTTGAATTTGGCGCCAAGTTGATTGGGAAAATTTCTCATAAAATAAACGAATTTACGTGAAATTCGAAACGTGCTCCATAAAAATAGGACTTTCGTTTGATATTTGAGATATTTAAATTTAAGAGTTTATTAAATATACCTGTTAAACAGCCCACGTTGTTACATTTATAAAAAGATCAACTTTAAACATGTTATTTAAACAAAACTTTATTGTATTGTTTGTTTAAAATAATAAATTTTTAATCTATAATAAGATTTGGGCCTCCTGTTGAGTCATTCATGTATTATGTAAAATGGAAACACCCTGTAGAATATTTTAAAACTGTTTTCTGTGGTGTATGTTTGTTTTTGTGAGAAACGATCCTCCACCTCTTTTATTCTTAAGCTTCCAACAACATAAATCAACCACTATATATGCACATACATATATATATTTATAAAAAATACAAACAAACAACATAATGTCTACATACTGTGTGTGTGTAAATTATTTAACGTGTCTATTAATTTGTTTAATTTATTAGTTTCACTGTATGTGGTGTCATTTCACAACTTTATGTATATGTTTTCGATTATTTACCATAATATTTATTATATTTAATAACAAATTGAAGATTATTATCGAACCAATACGTATACACATGCATATATTCATGGGAAAGTTGATAAAGAGCCGTTAATCATTTAATTTGTTTAAAAAACTCACCTTTGAAGGTGGCATTTAGACACTCCCAAAATTTAATCTGCAACAACAAAACGAAAACAATATGAAAAATTATTTATTTGACAAGTTTTTCTAGCCTACACAGTTTAAATTATAATATAATTAGATGGAAAAGATTGTATAAAATGGTGTTGTTCTGTTGTTTATTTATTGTGTTAATTAAAATACGAGAACATGTAGAAAAAAATAATTTTACGAGTTTATTCCATTTGTGGGTGTCATTTATTTGTAAAGTTGTTATCGTTTATTATATAAATTTTGTTCAACAACAGATTAAATGACACATTTTGAGAAATATTATATGCTGTGGGTGTACGAAAACACTCTGTATAATAAAAACACCCTATATACACACTCGAGATAGTTTTTTGTATCTTTTGATAAATGTTGACCATTCTTAGATAATATCATGACATAGACTTATTAGAGATTCCATCTGTTTTAAAGAAGATAAAATAACACTTTAACGTTTTTGTTATCTTGGAAGAATTTTTCAAGAAAAAACAACTGAAAATGTCAAACAAGCACTTGAAAATTGAAAATGAAGACAAATTCCAGATGGCTTCCTGACAACTTACCAATTTGAAGGAGCAAAACTTTTGTACTTCTTGTATTTGATGGTCACGTAATGAACTATTGGCTGCCAATTGGACCAAAGATATCTGAAAAAATAAAAAAATTATTGTATATTTAGCTGAATGGCCTTTGATGTTATAATTAATTGGAAATTTATTTTATTTATTATGTTATTTAAGTTTAAACAGACACAAAAAATGTAAACAGAAATTATTTATTTTGGCAATCTAAAATTATATTGGTAGACATTATTTTTAAGTAGGTTTTTTGGCCAAAAAGTACAGAAAAAAATTACAAGACATGCATTATGGATTACAATAAATGTAATAAAAATCATCTAAAAATAACGTTTCAATGGATTTATTAGTTTAGAAATGTTAAATGAGTGGATTTTGGAAAAATCTCTTTGAAGATCAAACAAACACACCGCTTTTAAAATGTTCAAATCAATTATTAGGGGTTGGAGTGTGTTTTACAAATTTAAAACGGAAAAAACATTTTCGATTTTACATGTTAAATCCGGCTTTTTATCAATTCCTGACGAAATGAAGTTATTACATCATTTTTTGATTATTTCATATTCATATCGTCGTGTAACAGGAAACAGTAGTTGTTTAAATAAATATTTATTTAGAAACAAAGAATAAATGTCCTTTGACCCCAAAATTATTCAAAACAAACAAATGTTTTGTTTCTTTGTCGGTCCATTTCTTATTGCAATCGACAATTTATAAATAAACTTTATAATATATAAGTATGTAAAGCTATTTTCATTCGAATAATGTAATGGACGTTTGGAAAATGTCATATGATACACTCGTTCGCCTTTTATACAGTGTGAAATTCACAAAGAACAACTCATATTGTTATACAGAGTGTTTAAAATTAAAAGAAAAGTTTGCTATAGTATTTTTCATGTAAGAAGAATTGCACGTGACTTTTTTCTATTTATTAACAAAACTGTGTCAAAAACTAGACTAATTTTTGTTTACAAATAAAAGTTGCGTCAGAAACTAGACTGGTTTTTGTTTATAAATGAAAATGTAGGTCAGAAGCCATTTTTTTTGTTTATAAAAGAATGTAGGTTAGAAACTAGTCTGGATTTTTATTTACAAATAAAAATGACGTCAGAAATTAGACTGGTTTTCATTTACAAATAAAAATTGCATCAGAAACGAGACCGGTTTTTGTTTATAAATAAAAATGTAGGTCAGAAACTAGTTTGTTTTTGTTTATAAATGAATATGAGTCAGAAACCAGACCAGTTTAAGTGTTCAACTTAGTTACGTGGGATTTTTCTTAGAGGAAAAATACACATAGTCATAATTTGAACAAAAACATTAGCACACTGCATCAAAACTTTTTAACAAATGAAAATTGACAAATTTCAAGTGTAATACAAGTGAATTTTTTCGTTTAACTCGAAAATGGTTGTTTTAATCAAAAAATTTCAAGAGACAAAAAATGTTAGCCATTAGATTTCCTTCAAAACAAGAACATTTATAACTTTGTAATTATTCAGAATTAATAGTTTTGATGGACTGAATCCGCAGAAGCTGTTTTTACTCAATATTTCTTGTGAAATCAATTAACCATCGTTGTGTATTCATTTTATAACACACTGTATGTTAAAGCAATTGAATATCCATATGTTGTGTGTGTGAGAATATTATATTTGTAGTGTTTTTTTATAGCACTTCCTTTCTAATAATGTTCACATTGTTAATAAGATTCTTGTCAAAAACCGAAATCGATTTTAATGTCACAGTTAAATTAAAATTCTTAAAACAACTTATAGTTGAAATCATAGTTTTCCTCATGTAATATTCAAAATATAGGTATTATAATAGAAAAATTTCTATAAAATAATAAATAATACAATACACGTCCATTTTTTTATACTTTTGAATGTGTACAAGACTATAATACTGATCAAAATAAATAACAATATAAAACGTTTATTGCATTCAATTAAATTTTTCTTTCATTTTGTATTCTATTTTTAACAAAAGTATAGAAATCTATTAAATTTAGCACAATAGGGTCGGAAAAACCGAATTTCTTTGACAATGGCTTCGAATTACAGAAATTCAGGCTCTTTTACAGGGTGAATTTAATCCAGTTAATCTTATTCAGCTGTTAATATTTGTTTAGGCTATAGTTTTGTTCTTAAAGTCCATTAAAATGGGATATAGTGTTTAAGTTGTTTCTCTTTCAACAACAACAAAAGTAAATACACACCATCTGGTTTTGTTATTGTTAAGATAATTTCAATTTCATGAAAACTACTTTAACAAATCCAAACAATTTTCAATAATAATCGTTCAAATTTATACTAACGTATATTTTCAAATGAAATATTATTTATAAAAATGTGTCTGACACCAACAAATGCACTTTAAAAACAGCAGGTAGGACACCCTGTAGTGCAATGTTACATGTTATACAGGGGCCCAATAAACAATCTGTCAAAATGACCTTCGAAATCACTTTTTCTTTTATCTATTTTATACAAATAAATAAAAATCCACCCTGTATATATGAAAATGCAGTTGTGTGAGAGGAAAATTTATGAATTTTTAAGTCTGCTAATATTAATGGTATCCAGTTTTATATTTAAGGTGTACACATTTATATTTATAAAATGTAAGAATGAAAAATAAAAAAGCTGTATGATTTAGATTTGGCGACTTAAAAGTGTATAAGAAGAATTCATTGGCTTTTAGCCAAATTTAATAAAAATACACACATACATACACACTTAATTATAATTTAAAATTACTTAAAGTGGAATATTGCACTAATATTTTAATGTTATAGTGTTTAATTAATCATTTACAAAGATGAAATAAACTCTCTCGTACATACATATATTAAAAATAAACGGTTCTATTAAAATTTCCAAGTTCCTTGACCGTCACTTAGAACATTTATTATTGGTCCGTTTTTATTAACTTTAATAGATAATAATGCATGCATTCATTTAATTGTTTCTTTTGAATAAAAAACAACGACAACTCATATATACGTATTATTAATATTTAATATTCAAGAAAATTGCATACCTACTATGCAATTGCATTTTATTATTTATTCAATTTTGCCACCCACTATGGGACGATTTAATGTGGAGGGTTCCATGTGTGGTCAGTTTTTCCAACAATTTAATACGTGACAGGAAAAATAATAAAATATATATATGTACATGTTTAGGACGAAAGGGAAGTTCCGGTGATTTATGTAAAATGAATATTAAATAAACACAAGATGGCAACTCGATTTTAATATGCCGTATCCACGGAAACGAAGTTTATTTTCTAATAAACACGTTTTCTTTCATATTTGTACTCGTATTTCGTTGGAAACTCAATTTAAACAAACGTATCCATGGAAACGAAGTATATATTTTCTAAATAAACACGATTTCTTTCATATTTGTGCTCGTATTTCGATGGCAGCTCGATTTTAACAACCGTATCCATGGAAACGAAATTTATTTTCTAAATAAATACGTTTTATTTCGTATTTGTGCTGGTATATCGTTGGAAACTAGATTTTAATAAACGTATCCATGGAAACGAGCTTTATTTTCAAAAAATCTCCATATACTTACATTTCCGCATATACTTTTGCATGTGCCAGTGGCATGTGAACAACACATCAATTCTGAAAAGAAAAATCGCTTTAATAATGTTGTAAATTTTGCTTGAAATTAAGATGTTTGCATTTATTTGGGGTGACAGATCACTTTTTCAGTGAAAAGCTGAGTTTGTATATCAATCATTCTGTCACGCGGTTTGTTTTTTTTTGCGAAAAAGTTTGTTTTAACGTAAAAGGAAACAATTCATATTTATTTTTATAGAATATTATATTAATATAAAATGAATTGTTCAATTATTCTAACTTAAATTGATATAATTATTATTTTTTCTATAATATTACTTTCAATATGCATATTATATTTTATTAAACAAACTGTTTTAAATACATATACATAATAGAAATTAATTATTTATTGAAATTAAGACGACGACCTTGTATATAAAAATTATTTAAACAAATTGATAACTTTATTTTCGTATATACGAAAGTGCATCATTAAAATCGTTTAAAACAAACAAAACGATTCTGTAAAACAAATAAAAATTATGCAAATTCAATAAAAATGATTGACAGACCATTATTTATATATAAATAAGCTCGAGGGTGTTTCTTAAGTTTGTTTTTTTCGGTTTCAGCGAACAAAATTCAAATTACAGGGTGATTTATTAAGCAACCAAACAACTTTAAATAGATTGATACAAAAAAATTAATAAAATCGCCCTGTATAGAATATATGCATGCAAATAATAATAAGTGCATATAAAATCCTGGCAAATAAAAATAATTTATTGTGTCCAATTACCATACATGCATATATACATTAAATGTGTCTATATAATGTATAAAGTTTATGTCTTTTTGGACGTAATATTTTATATTTATTTACAATATTATCTCTATATACCTTGAGCAAAACTCCAATTTGAATACGACATGAATAAACTAAACAATACAAAAATAACACAAACATTTAAACGTGCATAAATATATTTATTACGGTCCTTATTATGCGACATTTTACGCCACAAAAAAAATAATAAATCGGTAAAAACACGTCAGTAAGTGCAATTGCACTGCACACGTGTTGGAAATGTTACAACAGAAACGAATACAAACTCATCTCAACAACGTTTTCAACTGACTGGCTTTGAAATTGTGTTCGAAAAGCTTGCCAGAGATAGAAAGTAGTGGGTTTTATGCATGCATGTAGCTTAACAGTAAAAACAGACTCCCTGTTGGACCAAATCTTGTCATGTATAAGTTTATCAACTAAATTGGTTGTGTGGGTGAAACTATTAAATTAAAACAGCATCCAGAAAAATGATCTTTAATTGTTTTCATTTAATTACACGTTTCTAGATCGAAGGTTGCGCGCTGAAATTTGACTAAAACGTTGCCATAGTAACGAACAACTTGTAGATGCGTTGCTATAACAATATTTTATTGACAAAATGTTGACAATTTAATAAAATGGAGTCGAAATGGCATTTACGTGATGGACAAACATTGGAAAATACGAAAATACGTGATCGTTCGTTGGCTTTGCATGTTTCTTTGTCGAATTGGAAGAATTTTCATCGACATTTGCATCGTACGGAAAATAAACGGCATGATGTTGAAGTGGAAAACGATCGTAGACAGTATTTGAAAGAGAAATCGGAAGCGATGACAAGAAATTGGGAAAATTCAGTGGAAAATATACGGAAAAGAAACGAAGATGAACGTCTGAAGAGATTGGAAGAGGAGAAAAACGAACGGATGCGAAGGTATTTGGAAATTAAGAAAGAACGTGAAGAAATACGTAGACAGTATTTGGATAATGTGAAAAGGAAAATTTTTATGACCACTGGTTACCAGAAAGACTTGACCAGTGCTTTAATTACAAGTGAAATATTATTCGAACGTGAAAAACAGAAAGAGTTTAAAGAAATGTTGAGAAAGTGGAATTTGGAACAACGAAAACAGTTTGAGGAAAAACTGAAACAAGAAACGGAAATTGCGATTAAAAAAGATAAGGATTTGATGAAGAGAAAAAGTGAAATTATTCAAAAATATGGAAAAGAACTGAAAGAGGAGTAAGTTTTATTGAATTACACTGATTTTTTTGTAAAATTCGTTGTTTAGCATTGAAGATCGAAGAAAGTGCGAAGAAGAAGCAAAGGAGAAGAAAATTCGTAAAGAATTGGAAGATAACGAAAAAGCTGCCAAAGAAATGGCAATTTTAAAACAATTACAAGAAGAGGAAGTAAAAATAATAGTAAAAAATACGTTTTCTGTTTGTAATTTTAAATTTCTTTAGCGAAAACTGAAAAAACATCAAGCTTTGCAACAAAAACAGAAAGATTTGCAAAATAAACGTGATTACGAGCAAAAATTAGCACAGGAAGAACAAGAAATGGAACTTTACGCTAATATTAAACGGGATGCAGATTTGGCAATGCTTTGTGAACGTAGAAAACGCGAAAAAGAGGTAAAAAATCGACAAAATAGTATCAGAAATTAATATTTTTCACTAGTTTAGAGAAAATTTAATCAAACAACGTGAAGCACTTGGTGTTTTAACAGTCCAAAAGGAAAAATCCAAATTTGAACACGAAGAAAACATACTAAAAAACGCAATTAAAGAAAAAGAGGAAATGTAATTAAATTAATAGTTTAATTTAATAAGAAATTTAATCAAATTAATTTCCAGAACGGAGAATTTAATAAAAGAAAAACTAGCGCACATAAATCAATTAAAAGAAGAACGTTTAAATGATCGTAAAAAATATTTAGAACGTCAAAAACAAGAAGAATTGAAAGAAACACATTTAAAACAATGGGAAATGTTGAATAGATTCAAAACGGCAAAAGCAATAGAAAACTACAATGAAAATAAAGTGAAAATGAATTGGGAAAATATTGTTAAGTATCGCAACGAATTGTTTAAACAAATTCAAGAGAAAGAACAGCTTTTAAAAGCTGAAAAACAACTGGAAATTAAAATGGATCTTAAAAATTTCGATGAAGAAGACAAGAAATTTTTCCAATATGCGAATGAAGTTAAAGAAAGGGCGGAAAAGGGTGGCCGGAATATTTATCCAATAGAAAAAGTTATTCAAGTAAGTTGAATAGTGGAACTATTTCGTAGTGTTGTAAACAAGGACATTTTTAGGCATATAAAAAAACAAATCGAATTGAAATTAATGGTGAAGGAAAGTTTATTACAAAAATAAATGAAAAACAATGTAAATGCATAACGAATAATTAAATTTTCAAATTTATACATCAGGCAACCAACAAAACACATATTCAAACTTGTCTTATTTAAAATTTTAAATATACTGAAATAAAATCGTTTTTACGATGTTGGAAACTGTATATTTCGTCCTTCCGGTCTAATTTGTCCATAATTTTCTTGTCTACGTCGATTATAGTAATAATTATTCTGATTTGGGTACCTATTTTGACTGTAATATCCATTATAGGAACCTAAAAACGGATAAAATCATTTCCATTACCATTTTAAACATATATAAATTAAAAATTAGTTATAAAGCATGTACTAACTCATCAATTAAATTGCCCACCCCATTAAAAAAGGATTGTGCATTAAAATAAGCCGTGTATTGTCCAAAAATTGGATTAGAAACAGTCAAATACTGACCAGGCCGTTTGTTCGTACTGTATTTATCTGGAACAACAGGATCATAATCTTCATTAACTGGTTTATTCACATCATTATAAATTGTATCGTCTGGATCTAGTGTTGTGACTGGTATTTGTGGTTTTGGTGTATTTATTGGTGGTCTAGTTTGCGGTAATTGTGGTATTTGACCACTAAATGCATTCGAACCACTGAAAAAGTCACCGAAACCGTTTTGCGGTAAAAGTGACAAAAAACTACCGAATATATCGCCCAGGGATGGTAAATTCGATGGCAGTTGTGGCGGTTGAAAACCACCCCCCTCAGCTAACTCAAAAAACAACATTTTTTATGTAAATTTTACGAATAATGGCGGGAAATTTTAAAAATTAAATCGTTGCTATGGAAACTTTCCCAAAGTGTTATTTTTGTTTACCTTGTGACTGAGACTGGGATTGTGACTGACTGAAAGAGCCTAGTAGGCCTTGCAACAAACCACCCCCAGGTCGATTTCCATTAAAAATGCCTTGTCCTGGCTTATTTATCCCTTGTCCAATGCCTTGTCCGATGGGATGCTGGCCAATCGGCCGTATCGGCTTATTTCCGCCATTTTCTCCACAATTTATATTGTAATTGTAATTGTAATTAATGTTTTCGTACTGGAAGGACCAGTCGAAGAACGTGCGTCCATTCGGTTCGTTTGCACGTCCACGACACGGACGTCTTCGTTTATGTCCAATGCGTTCTTCTTGTTGTGAAAATGTGTCCAAAAATTTGTCATTTTCATTAACGCGTATCGCATCACACCAAAATACATAAATTGTGAATATTAATAAATAGATGCAATTATTTCCCTGGAAATTGGAATAATTATACAATTGTTGGCATTGAATGATTATTTTTTTAATATTATTAACAATAATACACTTGTTTTTCCATTTTTTTGCATTGAAGAGTAATTTGTTCCGCTAATTAGAGGGTCAAATATTCATTTTTATAAAATAGGTTTAAAACAATCGTTCACATACACGAAATTAGTTTAATAAAATTGTTATTAAGAAGGTTAAAATAGTTTGAGTTGAAAACAATAGTAATAAATTAAGTGTACTTACCATTTTTTCTAGTTTTTAGTAAAGTTTGCACGTTAAACAATTCGCTTGTATTAAAACTATGAAAGTGAGAGTAAAATTGGATTACTCAGGAGGTATATTTGGTGATTTCACAAAAGATCTTATGTCATTATTATTCAATAATAATCTTTTATGGATTTTATGGCTGCAGGGGTTGAATTTTTACGAATTTTTTCAAAAAACCCACACAAAAACAACATGAACTTCCATTTAGGATTTCCAATATAACTGATAAATAGCAAATATTGTCCTAGAAATGAATTTTTTCTAATCTTATTATTAAAATGAAGTTTGTTAGTGAAAGTGTGCCAATTTCTTTGGTACTCCCACACAATTAAATTAATTTTTTGCAATAATACATCCTACAGGCGCTTCCCAAACAACACAAATTACATAATTTCAATTTAAATTTAAGTTTTTGTTCGAATTTTATTGCGTAAATGTATCGCATATATGAATAAATTACAATTTTTAATGGAACTGATTTTATTTATTAAAATTTAATTACAAAAACTTATAAATATAACAATTAAATCTAAATTAATCATGAGATTAGTACAACATATATTTAATATCACTGTTTTTTTCCTAATTTCTAATTAAATCTAACCATAATATGATTGCTTGGAGCTGTAATATCCACTGCCACCTCCTAGAAAGTTGGTACCACTGGTACCATATCCACCGTACCCTCCATACCCGCTTCCATAGCCATTGTAGCCGCCGTAGCCGCCATATCCACCATATCCACCATAGGAACCCCTTCCATATCCACCACCGAACCCACTACCGAAAGTACCCAAACCACTGCCTGAACTGCCTCCATAAAATCCATCCAAAACGGTTCCATAGCTCGGATAACCGCCTCTATATCCACCATCGTACCCCAAATCATACCCTGAACCTGAATATGAATAACCGGGACGATAACTGGGTCTATAACCGGAACCGTAGCCCGGTCGATAACCGCTTCCATAATAACCACTACCATAACTGTTGTAACCAGGCGAATAGGAGGATCTGTAGCCGGTGTACGAGGGTTGTGTTGAATAAATTCCACTGCCAGTGCCGTAATAGGAGCCTAGTCCACCGAGGAGGCCATAACCACCAGCATTGACCGCCTCCAGGGTGAAGAAAACGCAAATTAATACGATCTGAAAGTGGGAGAAATACAAATTTATCGTTTAAATCAGTATAGCTGTGGAATCTCTTCTAATTAATGTATATGTGTTGCTATAGTAACGAAAATAGTCGTGTATATTAGTTGTTTGTTGCTATAGAAACGAAAATAAACGTGTAGCTTGTTTGTTGTTATAGAAACGAAATAAAAATAGATTAAAATAAAGTTAGAACGTTTGATTTTCTGAAAACTGTTTTGTTTAACGATTGAAGCCTCACCCATTTCCACGGTTAATTATTTTAACATATATTAGTAACAGTAATTATAACTATCTACATGCAACATATAATTGTTGTTTGTGATCTGTTTATTATTTTTTTTCTTGTCTATATATTTTTCTTGAAATTCAAAGGCCACTATGAGTCACAAAATGCATTTTGCACCTATCGAGCTTGTTTATTTTCCATTTAATTGCGGATATTTATTTTCGTCAGGAAACAACAATGGTATTTTTTGAATATTATATGGGATAATTATGAAAATGAGTTGATTTTGTTTTTATTATTGTAAATACACATGTGAACGGGGTCAGAATTTGTAATTATAACTTGAATAATTGCATTAATAAAAAAAAGTAACTGTCGCAATTATCAACGAATTAAATATTAGGTAAATCAAGTAATGGAGGGGTTTTTTGAAACATTTACTTACCCCTAGCTTCATTTCTGGCACTTTGGTGTCACACTAAGAACTTAAATCGATATTGAAAAATTCTCCAATATTTTTCCAGCTATATACCTGAAATATTCAACCTTGCTGAATTCTCCCACCGACGAATATATATATGCAAACGTTTTTTTTTAAATCATTTTCGAAACAATTGTATATATATGCATGTATTATTTCTAAGGTATTTTTCTACCAAAGGAAATTACATTAAATAAATATTAGCCGTTGATTTGTCACTACTTTTAAACAATAATATGTTTAACATGCCATTATTATTTAAATACAATTCAACTTAACACATTATTTAACCTACATTAAATTAAATAACTTGATGTTATATAATTATTATAGGTAGATTGTTTTTCGGTGATTTTAGGTAAAGGTGATGATGAAATTTTTCTTGCATTGAAGGAAAAACCATTTAAATGCGTAAATCCTTTGTTGAACAATTATTTAATTTGTTATGATTTCTTATACACTTAATACAATTTATGTTTAACGCAATTATTTTTGTATTCATGGACAATTTTTTTTATAAACAATAAAAAGGTTAATACAAAATTAACGTATTAATTATGAAAAGATTCATGTATCAAACATATGAATTATCTATTATGAATTTTAAAAAAATAGACAATAGTTAAATGCGGAACAGATTCATTCAATCATTTCCATATATTATTGCGGAAATAAACAAAATTTCGTGCATTTTTTATTAAAATTAGTTTTTAAAACTATTTTACGTTAAATTAGTACTAATTGTATTCTTTTAACTGAAATTTTTCTGAGGAACATTTTGGAAACGTTACTTGTACTTAATTGATATTTAGGAATAATTTTTTATTATAATTTATTATATTTTAAGCAGATTAATATTTTATTTTGTAGTTTTTATTTAACGGATTATTAAAACTTTTGAAAATTTAAAAATTAAAACATTTGGCGATATCTAGCTGCAACAGCTGAAAGGTCTTACAGTTTTGAAACATTTATAGAAAACTGTAATCTCAGAATGTAGGTTCCTGTGATAAATGTCACTTATGTCTCCCAAAGTGAATGGATATTTTTGTTCTCTTGTGCACTAAAAATATGTTATTTTCTATATAAAACACTACTAAATAATAATTTAGTAATTTAAATAAAATAAAATCTGATAATTGATTAGAAAAAAGCAGTAGCTGTTATCAGAGAATTGTAAAAAAATAAACATCTGTTTATATTTAATATGCAAGTACGAAACGACGACCTTGCAAAATAAAAATAAACGGCAACGAATGATGGAATTTGCATTTTTTTTCGTGGAACGTTTAAACAAATTCATAAAAATCCCCAGTATATATTAAAAACAGTGAATAAATACAAAATGATACAATAACAAACGTTTTAATGTGTTTACACTAAACTAAATTGTATTAATTTTAAGTTTATTTAAAAGTTAATTAACACAGTAAAAGACTTAATAACGAATTATTTACATGAAAGTGATTTATTATTCAATCAAAAAGTTGTTTATTATGGTTACAATCGGACCAACACCATTGTTATGGCTGAGGATATCGGAAAGCCACCACAAAAACAATACGATTATCTGTTAAAATTCCTTCTGGTTGGCGATAGTGATGTTGGCAAACAGGAGATCCTGTCCGACTTAGACGATGGCGCCTCCGAGAGCCCCTTCTGCAGCGGTAGTGGTAAGTGTACGTGTCCATTTCCATTTAAAACACCCCAAAATTACTCTCTCAATTCCCAAAAAAACAGCATACAAAACAACCACCATCCTTTTGGACGGAAAACGCGTCAAACTGCAATTGTGGGACACGTCCGGCCAGGGACGTTTCTGTACGATAATTCGGTCGTATTCACGTGGTGCTCAAGGTGTTCTTCTAGTCTACGACATAACCAATCGCTGGTCATTCGACGGGCTCGATCGATGGCTGAAAGAAGTCGACGAACATGCACCTGGTGTACCGAAAGTTTTAATTGGAAATCGTCTACATTTGGAATTCAATCGTAAAGTGGGCAAAGGAGATGCACAAACGTACGCCAACAGGCACAGTATGGCCTTCTTTGAAGTGTCCCCATTGTGCAATTTTAATATACAGGAGAGTTTTTGTGAATTGTCGAGAATGGCATTACAAAGGAATGGAATGGAACGTTTGTGGCGTTCAAATAAAGGTAGAAAATGAAAAATAGAATATTGTTTAAACGAGTTTTTGTAACGCCGTTCGAATTTGGTCTCATTACCAAACGATTTTTAGTAATTTTTACTCAAAAATCGTACAGTAATAGGGGTTATTACTGTACGATCGCAGTTATAAGAAAAAACAATGTTGGTACCGACTAAACAAATTGCTGGTTGCTGGAATTCAGGCTAATTCTATAGTGTGTCAATTTTGTTGTGGCGTCCATCTTATTAATAACATAAACAATATTTTAATTCAACTTATTTTATAATAATACGCGATACACTAAATAAATCAACAAAGAAATATGTCTTCAATTATTTAAAATTAAAGTTTATAGTGCAATTGTGGCAATTACTGACATTGACAGTATAATTGTCAATGATGACAGCGATCGTTGTTTCATTACCAACCAAAAAAATATCCCTAAATTCGAGCAACCATTAATTTTATAATTAAAAAAAATTAAATAAATTCGAATGTTTGTTACAAAAAATCTTGTGTTTTACTCGGGCGGAT
>SSSI01007677.1:0-66997 GCA_004796505.1 Oryzaephilus surinamensis | reverse complement strand
AAATATTTGCAAAATTGAGTATATTTGGCGAAGCCCAGTTTTTCAAAAGCGAGATTTTGGAAATATCTTTCCGCCCGAGTAAAACACAAGATCTTTTGTAACCAACATTCGAATTTATTTTTTTTTTGATTAAAAAATTAATGGTTGCTCGAATTTAGGGATATTTTTTTGGTTGGTAATGAAACAAGTGAACAAATTTACCAACTATCAATGTCAGTAATTGCCACAATTGCACCACAAACTTTAATTTTAAATAATTGAAGACATATTTCTTTGTTGATTTATTTAGTGTATCGTGTATTATTATAAAATAAAGTTGAATTGAAATATTGTTTATGCTATTAATAAGATGGACGCCACAACAAAATTGACACACTATGGAATTAGCCTGAATTCCAGCAACCAGCAATTTGTTGAACAAGTACCAACATTGTTTTTTCTTATAACTGCGATCATACAGTAATAACCCCGATTACTATACGATTTTTGAGTAAAAATTACTAAAAATCGTTTGGTAATGAAATCAAATTAGAACGGCGTTACAAAAAATTAAATTAAATAATATCGAATGTAATGTGCGCGAATATAATTCAAAAATTCATTTAGTATTATTTATCGCTATATCCGCATGTAGAAGAATAATCCTACCTTAAATAAGTAGCTTTGATGTTGGTCCAAATGTGTTACATTGCAAGGCACGTTTTGCTGACAATCTACTTCGGCCCAATCTGCAGCCTTTGTAACTACTCCACAACCCTCGACTAGTATATCGTCTTCGCTTGTCACTTTTTTGTACGATACGAAATACTTAGTATTAGCGATACCGCCATTAAAGCCTGGCTCCCAGCCCAACGTAACGAAATTATGACCGGTATGAAGGGCGGCCAATTTCGTTGGCCGTTCTGGTGGCCCTTTAGCTTGTAAACGTATTTTCGTTTCGATTTTGCCCAAATTATTAATAATTTGGCAATTATATTCTCCGTAATCCTGTTTTTTGATATTAAAAATTTTCAAGACACTTGTATAAACGTCATTTTGCGATGATGTAGTCTGAACAACATAATGACCCTGTTCTGAAGATGAATGCAGCGGTGAAACGTTGGTACCATAAAACCACTTAAATTCGGGTTTCGGATAGGCCTGCACTCTACATACCACTTCAGCGGTTTCTGATACATCGTAAGCCACTTTATTATACTGATGTAGAACGATTGGTTCGTCTGTAAATAATTGTTTAAATTTAAAATTCAATTTCGTTTCTATTAACCTTCTATATAAACTTACGTTCAATTTTCAGATGCATGGTCGATTCAGATCTTTTCACTTCGTTTTCGAATGAACAAGCATAAACGCCACGGTCGGATGGAAGTAATTCATTACCATTAGGCCGGGCTTTACCATTAAATTTCAGCATTGATTGAACACTGACAGCGCCATTTGAGCTTTCTGAATAATCAGTCTTAACTTCATACATATTTACGTCAGGCGTCAGTTCTTCACCATCTTTCAGCCATCTAACCATGGGCCGTGGTTTACCTTTTGCGCTGCACGTAACGTAAAAGTTTGAATCGCCAACACGTTTCGTTTCCAATGGCTTCAGTTTGTATTTGAAACTGGGCGGCTGATAAACTTGCAGATCGACCGAAGCCATCTCGCCGGGCCCCAGTTCATTAGTTGCCTGACAATTGTATATTCCCTCTGTTCCCAAATTAGCATTGGCGATGTTGTATTTGGTGCCAGTTGCCACAATTGTCGGCTGGCCATCTGATCCAGTGCGGAACCAACGGTATTGTGGAGCTGGCCAGCCAGGCGGCGATGCTGTGCAAGTTAAAGTCACAGCCATGCCCTCAGTTGTGACTGGCTTATCGGGCATTATTCTTGCCTGTCCAGGCTTATGCCGAATTAACAATGCTATTGATGCATTTCCAATTTTCTCTGTACGTCTGACCGGCGGTGAACTAGGCGTGATAACATTCACTGCCCGACATATATAAGTTCCGGAATTTTCAGCAACAACGTGACTAAGTCGCAAAGTGTCGCCCTGTTGACGGAATTCCGGTTTGCCATCCTTAACCCACTCGACGGTATGCGGACTGGGATTTGCCGAAATATTACATTTTATATACACTGATTCGCCTTCTTCTGCCTCTTTCGTTTTCGCCTCTAATGTCACTATGGGTCCATAGAGCACATCAAGAACCATTTCCTTTTCACCGACTTTGCCCAGTCCGTTGTCGGCACTGCATGTGTATTTACCCGCATCTTGAATACTGACACGATGGATCACATGATTATTGGCCGAACTAATGTAGCGTCCGTTACGCGTCCAACGGACCGTCGTTACTTTTGGTTTCGAGTCGACACTGCATTGTAATGTAGCTTGTGAGTCACGTTCAACCCGCAGAGGATTCTCGGGACCTACTTCTACACGAGGGAAATCTGGAATTAAATGGCATCTCATTATTATAAATACGAAAACACTTCCATTTTCATATAATAAACTATAAACTTATGCCTATTAACGGTATATTTTCGTAAATAAATGATTTTTAACCACATACCTATAAAATATATACCGCTCCAACCTTACTAATATCACATTAAAAACTGGGCTAGTAAAAAGAGATAGATTAAACGACGCCATTTTTATGCCTTTAGTGTAAAGTGACCTAAAAGCGGTTTTCTATTTGTCATTTTCTGACATACGTTTTCGGCAATGTTTAAATATTATTGATAAATATAGTATGTAAACGTATGTCTTTAACAAACTGAATTGGAAATCTAGAATTTTAATACGCAAGTCTGATTTAAAGGTTGTAACTAAATTTATAACTTAATTGTGACAATTGCATGCTGTAATATTCAATAAATAATCATATTTTGAATTTTGCGCACTTGCACAAAATGCACTAAAAAATACACTAAGTGCATAAAAATGGCGGACCCACTTTTTGGCCCGGTCCGACATCTCGCTTCGTCAGTATATATTATCTAGGTATGTGTTTTTAACACAATTTTCAAATTATTTTGTAATGGAATTGTCACTGAAACCTTTAGGAAAATTAAGGTATTCAAAATTAGCTGTCTAAAATGTAGGAGAAACGGTGTAACAAGCTCTTATTGATTTCTTAATTATATTAATTCTTTAATACAGAGGTAATTACTAAATTGGTTTTCTATAGTAAATTAAATAATTATCTTAGCGAACTTGGCTAATTGTATAAAATGGATTTCGTATTCACAGTGAGAAATATTTAAAAATGTATCTGTACATACGTATTAATACGTATTAATAACGTAAATGAATATTAAAGCGTCCTTTTGTTTCATTTATTCGAAAAAGGTTTATGGGATGCCTGAAGCAATTTAGGCGAATTAATTTAAAAGAATGTATATAACAAAATTAGTGTTCTATTATGAAACCTAAATTGCAAATTTAATTTTCTTTTATCATGTCAAATGTTACAATTAAATCTTTCCTTGTGCATCACATAATTATTTTGCGCATTCAGTTCATTATATTCCCGATTATATAATTCTCTTTTATGGATATATTTTTTTTTCTTATAGTATCTTAAATTGTTTTTGTTCTTTTATTAAAGCGAAATTAAATAATGAATATAAAAGAATCTGAACGAATTTAAGACTCATTAAAAAAATATGTACAAAAAATTATGTTTAAAGACACGCCCGAGGCATTAAGTGTGAAATTACAAAGACAGAAGCATCTAATCCCCGATCTGTTTGCAGGAAATTAAAGTGTTAACGGAGTCCAATGTTTATTAACACAGGATAAAAACAAACAGAAAATTCTTCATAAATTATCCAGTTATGGCTACTAAAAGAACTAAGAATGAGAAAAGAATTGGTATACTACCTAGTATCTGGACAATTACGGGAGATACGGGAATAAGTTTCAAGTGCGAAACTTTTTTTCTATTTATTTAATTTCAGCTTGTAACGTTATACTCGAACGTATTTATACACTGGACATTCGTTACTTTTGTAGGGCTTTTCTAATTAAGCAACTAATCACTGAGTAAATTTAATATAAACTCCTAAATTTATGGGTTATGCTGATTTGAAGAGTAAGATTTATTTCCCTAGATGGTTGAAAATTCTTGTAAATCATTTATTAAGCTTGTTTAATTTTCTTGAATTACAAAAGAAACACAAACTGCCCCGCTTCTTTCGCAAAATAGTGAATTCCTCCATTCTAAAATGTTTCCATAATCATTTCGTTCTTTCTATTGTCGTATTTCTGTGCGAGTGTGTGTGTAAATTTCAGATTTAATTGGATAAATCGCACATGCTGCTTTACCTTCTGGTACAAAGAGATTGGAATTTTAATTAGATGATTAAATGTAATATTTGCTATAGGGTGTTAATTGGGCCCAAAAATATGATTCTAATAAAACTGCTTAAACAAGATACAAAAAGACAGTTTTATAACACTGTAATTTCGTGCATTTTATTTCTACTATAAAAAAATTCAATTAAATATGAATCAAATAGATATTTTCCGGAAATTAACATGAAAGCATCGCTATTTGAATGATTTATTAATTTTAAAGGTTCCATTTATATGGGGCCCAGAATATGGAAGTAAATTTCCAGTTTTAGTACCAAAATAAGTATTCATCCCGAATTTCGATTAATTAAAATCAGGGTTTGTTAATTAAATGTAAATGTACGTTACTTAGTCCATTAAAAAGATATAATTTATAATTTGTACTAAAATTAAATAACTTTTTACGATGTCTAGTTTATAAAAATAATAATGGAACATGTTAATTAACCATTAGGGTCGCATATTATAACAAGAAAAATGTGACCGGCTTAGAAAGTGAGCTTTTTTGTTGGTTTGATAGAAATTCTAGTTGAAATTTATTCACACTCATTTCATTTTCCGGTTTTCACTAAACGTTCCAGCTTAATGAAGTGCATGTACATTTTGCAGCTGAACATTTCAGATGCTATATCATCTTTCTTGCATGTGTGAACTTCTATATATTTGTGTAGGGAATGTAAACAATCTAAGTTTTAATTAACTTACTCGAACGACTACATCTGGATATCTGGTCAATCGTTTGTAAGTTAAAAGAATCATTTTCAACCGGATGCATGTGTTGAATAATATTTATAAGAAAAACCTACCTACGATGAGAGAAAACCTATCGTAATGTTTATTGTTGTAAGTTTTCTAAAAATATTTTTCTAAACGTTGTAGAACAAGTTAGAAATAATAATTAAATAACACATACACATATATCAAAACTGAGGTAATAAAAATAAATAAAGGCACAACGTTTTACCGAATAAAAACGTGATTATTCCTCAAAAATGAGCAAATTGTTAATTAAATTTTTGTTTACTTACAATTAACGCTCAATGACAATGTGGAAACGAGTTTTTTATCTTCTGGTAATGCCCTATTCCATACTTCGCAACGAAATATCGCTTCGTCGTCTTCTTTTGAAGGAACTATTGATAATGTGGCAGTTGTCGGTTGATCCCTAGAGCCGCCATTCTTTAGTGCCGCCTCCAATGGATACGTGGATCCTGTGGAACATAATAAATTTTATTCGAATATGTAGCTAATTAACCAAAACCAACAGTGATAAATAAAGGAATAAGTCAATGGATTTTATGATTGTGAAATGAATGATTTAATTAATATCATTTCGTTGTATTTCCAAGAAATATCTTGAAACAACCAACTTCCCGTCATCTTTTGTATTATTATTATCATTAATATGAGTACGGTGGGAAAACAACTACTGGTAAATGTGCTTTGAATAATACAAGAGTGGTCGGGAGAGGAGAGGTTTTTAAATTGTTGTTGCTTTAAATGCTCCTTTGTACTCCTTAAAATATACAGGATGAATTTGTTGATTTAATATATTAATGCTTCATTTTAAATTAATTTAAATAAAAACTTCTCTTTGTGTATTCTTTTACGGACTTGTTTCGTACTTGGATATAATGAATCAATAACAAAATAAATATTAAACGACGTAGATTAGTTCATTTAGAAAAATGAATAGAAACGAATTGTATTTAAAATTCATGTAAAGTAAAAGAATAAAATATAGTTTTTAACATCGTCTGAATAAATTACATGGTAGTTAAAAAACGTTAGAATCCGTTGTAAACGTAAATATTGATAGTTCATTTACATATAGATTGGTATTTTTGCATTTATATTTTCGCTTACTATAAACTTTACAAAATTAATATTGTATGTTGTTTTTCCATGTTACATATTTTTTTTGTGCTTCGTTTCCCTTTTTTACTCTTGTCTTAAACAGTTATTTAGCAAAGTCAGAAAAATGCTAATGGAACGACAATTTATGTTTTAACGTAATTCCCTTTCATATCTTGTGTTCCTTTTTTCTCCAAAATTTATACTACTCTATCTCGAGGTGCATTAAATTATTTTATTTAAAACGTGAGTCCTTGGCTTATATGTACCATATACATACGTATATATATACCACTGTCCGCATTGAAATAAAAAGCTCACGTTTTCCCCAACACTGCAGAAAAATTATATTTCAACTCCAAACAGAGTCATATTGTTATAAAAATCTACAGTACTGTACAACAGTCCCTCTTATACTTTTTTAATTCTATTAAATATGTAAATTCGTTAATAAATCTGGCGTTTTTTGTTGAAATTGAGTTAATCGTCAAAAAGCTATCCGAAAAGAGTTTTTCATTCTGTTTCAGATAAATATTAACATTTTGGAAATGAATGTATGTTGTTTAATGTTTATACATTTCAGCTGCAATTTAGAAAAAATATATTTTCGGAATATAAATGTATTTACGTTACAGATGTACCAACATATAGGTGGTACAAATATATGTATAGGTACATGTTGGCATACAAACACCAATTTATTTGCAATACAGTTCAATTTAACTCATACTATATGTCAATTATTAATTATGCATGTTGGTTTGTACAACATGTAAAACAATTTCATTTTCAAAATCATTTCAATGTTAGAACATCTATGTGTGTGTGCATGTATGTATATAGATGGGTGTAAACAAAACACATACCATATAGGTACACATTTATATGAATGTATATCAATAAAATTTTGATTGCGGACATAAATTTAAATATAGATGGTTATGTTAGCACAATTCGATTTGGTATCTAATAATTATTCGACAATAGCTGCACGAAAAAATATACTTATCAATTTAATGCAGTTGTAAACTGAAAATAAAACACGAAAAAACAAACACCATCCTGTATATATTAACAATACATTAATCATAGTTTATTTTCTATTAAACAGAAGGAAAACAAATAATATTTATAACGGCGTACATGACGTTAAGAACTAGTCTTAATTGCACTAAGTTCTTCACTTTAATGCACCTAGTGTTGTTGTACGGTTTATAATAAATCACCCAACTAAATTATAATGTCATTTACAATACCCGACCGTATTCTTCTCGTGTGAACCTTATTATAAAAGTACAAAAAAATCACAATGTACAACAAAAAGCGTCCAAACTCGATTTTCGCATTCAGGTATATTATTCATAATGATATTAAGCAAAACCCAAGAAGTTGAAGTGCTTATTATATACTCGCTATTCAACAACGTCGTCGACGTCGTCCATTTCCCCACTATGTACATATTTCTCGATTAATTCAGGAAGTCGATGACGGCTGCATCGGGAACGGGTAGCACATTAACAAACCTTTCCCCCAAATATATATATTTTGAACTTACCTTGTCTGTACCATTTAACTTGAGGATCGGGCGATCCACCAACACTGGAACAGGTTAATTCTTGACGTTTACCTTCGGTGACAGTGACATGGGAGCTGGGGGCAATTGCCGGTTCTTGTGGCATTGTTAACACAGTAAGGGTGTACCTCTGTACATGTAAATTGGCTCCAGAACCACCAGCCTTAACTTTGCATTCGAATTTACCATTGTCCCGGTCGTAGCTAGCGTTCGAAATTAACAGATCGTAGATACCCTTCTCCAAATGATAATTCAATCTGGAAACAGGGAAAATGGCCATTTAAATACGCAAAAGGGTAAATACCATGCACATACAAATAAAATGGGGACACACATAATAGTGGTGAGGTGGTGTGTTCGTGTATAGTATGTTGTTAGTATATGGAAATTGGTGGAAATTTGTAAGCGACAAATGTTGCACGAAATAAATATATACAAAATAATTGGTTTTTCACTTGTTGGTAAATGGAAAAATCTTATTGCCGTGAATTCGTTAAAGTTTTGTACTGGAATACTTCCAAATAGGTAAATATTTTTTCTTCTTCTATGAAAATAAAACTTGTTTGACTACAAACATGCTTGTATATTATTGAATTTTTAGTAAAATAAGTTTTTCTAAGTAAATTTATAAGCAGGGCCGTTTGGAAGTGCGAAAAACATGAAAAGTACTTTTAGTAAATATTACAAACGTCTAAACACTATCTATCTATATTCTGTTTCATCATTTCTGTTTTTTTAGTCGACGTATGTTGGAAAAAACTTTTTTTATTAAATCTAATTATATTTGTACAGTGTTATTTCTACATGTATTTTATTGTATGATACACAAAAAAGTTTTTCCTGTATAAAATAGAAAAATGCAGATACATATATGTATATAGAGAGTAGGAAAACACGACTAAACTAATTAAACCAGTAACAACAATAGAAAATGTTTAAACAAAACGAAGTTTTTGTCTATTGTAAATAAAAAAAGTTTAATTAGAAAAATTGCAACTACATCTCCATGGAACTTTGACTGCTGAAATTGAAGCTAAACTTATCTAATAACAATCATTAATTTTCAGTTGATACATACGTAAATATTTTTCGAATAAATAACTAAAAATGTGGCTATTGAATTGCATGTTTTCTTTGCAAACTGAAAAATAAACGCAATATATATATAAACTTGAGTATGCCATTAAAATAATCGCAGTGAATTTTTAAATGGCACTACCATGTTGTTATTTTGCAATAACAATGAAATTGGTGTGCAATTTTCAATTCAATCAGCTGAAAATATATTTTGAATGTCCCACATAAATAAGGTATTTACCCTATGAATATATAAGTAGATGCGTTTAAGCGTGACTGAAAAAATATACACACTACTTTTATGGGATATCATATATCCAATTTTTCTTTTCTTTAAATCAACCTTCCGGTGGTTGTTTAATGTTATTGTATGAGGCTCACGTTTCTCACCATTCATCAGCAACAATATTCGACGTGAGATGCGATACAAAACAATCTACCAGCAGCAATATTTTTAATAAAAATTACTATAAAGCGGATTGTACACTGTGTAGTGGATTCGAAATGCTGAAAACATGCTTCAAAAGTCCTTCTTTCCGTCATCCATTCTTTTAAAACTATAGCAACAGTTCTACGGTTTATTACATTGTCGGAAAATCGAAAAGAAAAATCCTCTACGAGAGTATATGTACGTAAAAGCATCTCGTAAAAAGAAAAATTTCAGGCAGTACAAGATATATATATATAGAATTTCATGCAAACTGTCTCTCTCATATAATCTACAATCATTATTTTTATTTCAAAAGATATAAAAATACTAGTCAATTCTTCAAACATAAAAATGCTTTTTAGTATTATAATATTCTTATATATCTATAACAATTTCGTATATCTGATCCTGCGATATATATACGAAAAAAGATCCCTTTAATAAACAAATTTCATTTGTCCTTATCCTTTGTATCCGCACTTATTTTAATAAAAGAAGTCTGTTGGAATAAAGATAAAACAAAATGGAATTTTGAAATGTACCAAGTTTTATAAAAAATTTTTCTATTATACAAAACTGATACACTAAAGTAAACCTACACTAAAATATAATAATACACAAAAGATAGAAGTAAGAAAAAGGGAGATTGTTTGAATATTACGGAAAAAATCTATATATAGGGCCCAGTTTATACCGACTTATATGTAGTATTGGAAACTTGTGTTTACGTAATTTTGTTTACATAAAATTTTCAATATGTTTTCGTTTTTCTCATATATCGCGTTTAAAACACAAAAGCCAGTCCAGAAATAAACAATAGGGGGAAATGCTAATCAAGCAAAATGAAATGATGTATTTTTTCATAAAATATCGTTTTACAGTTCATTTGTTAAATAAATTCACCCATTTTACAATACAAGTGTACACATTATTATTAATATTAGCAAAAAAATGAAAACAGCTTTCAGCACTGACCAAAAAAGAATCCATGTGATTTCATCCAGCTTTCCAACGAATAAATTTATTTTAAACTTTATCAAAAGTATTCGGAAAATTTACATTTAAATTCAAGTGAAAAGTTTTTTATACACCCTGTGTATCTGGGGACTGCTGAAAACACATCGTTACTAATAATTAATGAGAAAAACATATCAAAATAGAACATCACCGGAAAAATGTACTTTATTGAACATTTCCTGTGGAACGAATTTCAAATTGTACTTACTTGTAATTGGTATCTAATGGAACATCACCGATGGCTACATTATCGTGTGTGTGTTTATTGTTTTTTGTCCAATAATACGTTAACGTCTCTCGAGTTGTTTGCGGTGGAAATCTGCACTCCAGTGTAACATCCTCACCTTCTCTAGTGTCTCGTACCACGTCTTCTGGTAATGCAAATGCATCTGTAAATAAAACATGAAATGTTACTTTATCGACCATACATCATTTCGCGCTTAAAATAAATTTGAATTATTAATTTTACAATATACGTGTATTGTATATTTATACGATATATTTGTATATAAATGGCTTAAATTTATATACGAAAACAAAAATAAAATAATCCAATTCAATCAAATAGTCACCGATATAATATATTTATTAAATCGATAACATTGTATTTAATAAACGATTTTTCAATATTTGGGCATTAGCGCAACGTTATATACTTTTTCAATTAAATTTATTTATTCAAATAATGCCTAAATACCATTTTTTCAAATTAATGCATTACAATTTTGCTTAACCCAATAAAATTTTAATTTGCACACGTTTAAAAATTTCAAACAAATTTATGATTGTGAAACTTTGTTTCGAATTTAAAAAAGTTTGCACATTTAATGTCCACACTCTGAGGAAATCTTGTTGTGCAATTGAAATGGTCATACTATAAAAAGACTGACCAATGACCACAGAAAAGCATACAATATTGAATGATACAATCTAGCTGACTTACTAAAGGTGTAAAACAAAAAAAAAGCTCCGTAAAAGCAAACACTATACACGTAAACCGCTTTTGAAGCCAGAAAAAAGAGAAAGGACAAACAACGTAAGTACTAAGCAGTTTTATTTGGCCCCTGAAAAGAAGATTTACCGGGGAAAAGTCATCCTCGCATCCACCTTTAATTTTACAACAAAAAGACCACTATTTATTATTCTGCTGTTGTTGGAGGTGTTGGTTTTTTTATATTAAATTGCTATTTTAGAAAACAAATACTGTCATAAACTATCTGCGATCATTTACAATGTTTTATATATGAAATTCATGTCTTCCATCTAATGTGTTTTTTCTTTGTACGCTTTTTTCCTTTTACGTAAAATGCATTTCACCCGTAAATCTACCTTGTGTACAACAACGGGTCTGAAGTTGATAGATGTATATTCAGATATAAATGTTGTCTACTTGCAAAAATAGCGCACACACCGTCTGCTTCTTGTAATATTTCCCAGAAGAATTGACTAAACAAAATAACGTGTTACATCCATATATACTGGTGGATGGTGTGCGGTTTATACAATTTTGTTGTTGCAAATTGGTCCAGGAACGGAAACGAACTGCAGTTTGGCGTTATGAAATGGGAGCACGTGTTCATTTTGCGGTTGAATAGTAAAATTCGTGCGGCCATACCGAGACGCCCTAATCAGCAACACGTGACGATCGAAAAACAAATCAATCTTGTAAATATATCGAGCAATGAGAGCACGAATTTCATGCCCGAATAATTTCCAATATATAATAAATGTGTATGTATATAGATATATATACTGTCGACTTTATTTTTTCAATTGGTTTGCGGTTGTATTTATGCATCGACCGTAAATATGAATAGAGAAATGAAGTCCAGCAAAGTACAGAGAATAAAAGAAATTCGGTTTTTTTTTATCAAAGCTCCATTAAATAAGCATGGTAGTTATAAAACTTTAAAGTTTCTTTTTTTCTAAATTGAAAGGATAAATACGGAATATTTTACTTTGTCATTACAATTAACCAACAGATTAATTAACCAGCTTGACAATGGCTCTTTTTTCACAAAATTTGATCAACCAAAAAAGAAATTTGTTTGAAATTTTGTCACGTAGTTAATTTAAACGAAAGCAATAGAAAATATAAAAATAAACATGGTTCCTCTACATTATAAACAAATCTTATTATTTTCGTAACATCCCAACGTTTCCCAAATATCTATAAAAAAAACACGTATCCGAAGATATTTATCGATATACATATATTTAAAAATATTGTATACGAATTTGTTTTTGGTAGTTAAATTGAAATATATTGTACATCAACGGCCATCGAATTTTATTTACATCTCATGGTATTTCCAAGCAATAAATAAAACGATATTGAGACACAGTCATACATACAGAATTTTTTCAAAAAACAAACAAAAAAATATTACATTCAAATGCAAACTTACAAAACGCCATCTGAATATTGAGATCACATAATTCAGTTCCACATCATGTATTTTCGTTTGTTTTCTGTATTTATATCCGTGTATTAAAGCTCGTGTAAAAAATGGTAAGTAATCAGTAATAGAAATTGTAAACTGTTGGTTATTTCGATCGGACGTTCGTTTATGTAGACAATTTCTTTTGCCTGAAGTTGTGACAGGCCAACCTTTGGTCCCATCTTTTCACATCATACAAAATGACAAATGTACCGGAATACAATCGTAATTTTTGTACCACACACGCATCTGTAGTAGAAATTTATCATTTCAGTTGTGTTTATGACAAACCATCTTATTCATTATAAATTATCCTTCGTGTATTGTTTCCGTTTCCTTAACACGATCTACTTATTAATCAAATAATACTTAAACAAGTTCAAAACATCTGAAACGGTTCTAAGAAAGCACATTTATTGACGAAAATAAGGAAACAAATGCAATATATTATTAATATGGTTTTCTAAAAGCTCCATCGTATACATTTTAAATAAATTTTTATTGAAGTAAAACTTTTATTGATACGATCACAATTTTGTCGACAAAATTTCAATTCTACTATCAAACTGAATCCATTATTTCTACGTTTATAGTTTGATTCAGCGAAAAATCTTCACAAAAATTTACCAGATAGGTAAGTATACAATTGAAAATGTCTTATTCGATTTTTATTACAAAGAAGTGCAATGTATTCTATGGATTTACGATATGGTACTTGTATATTCACTTAAAGTTCTACGATAAAATTTATTATCTGATTAAAATTTCTGGGGATTTAAATGAAAAATTTTACTACAGCATTGCACAACTATATAAATAAATGCAAAACCATTTAATAGTCTATATATAATCTAAACTAAATATCGCAATCTTCATTATTTGCCTGTGGCACAATATATATCTATACAGGAGCTTAACAATTTCCCCAAACAGAATTATACTTAATCATATTACCAATTATTGATGCATAGACAATCTTTGTATCGTATCCATTAAATTTCGAACAATAAATTGTTGGGATAATGTAGGAGGGAATTTTAAATAACGTTTAAAATACGTAAAATAGACAATCAATCACAGTTGATGGTTCTTATATATAAATTTCGATTAATCACCAAACTGTGTATTATAAGACCTATATATCTAACATTGTATTATACTGATTGCAATTTTCATGCAAATCCCATCTCCTTTAAATCATATTACAACCACAACGGATATACAGTGAGAGTTTAGCATTATCCCCCTTAAACAACACAGCTTAAACAATTGTACGTGTAATTCTAGATGAAACATCGGCGGTGGTATCCTAACAATAATTCTCTGTACGAATCCATCATCATCTAGGTTGGTAAATAAACATAATAATAGGTATATATGGGGGTTGGGGCTGAAAGTGTACAATTGGAAACTTTGCTGCATACTATATTGAATTTCATGAATTAACTATCTTGAGCAAAAAGAGACACACTATACCCGTATATTTGTAATGTCTGTTTATTATCACCTTCACGTATTAAAACAAGAAAAAACGACTCACAATGCATATAGATGTCACGTGCAAAGGGATGAAAAGAATATGTAATTGTCATACATATACGTACATACAAAGATATAATGTAATGAGAATGATATTTTTTCTCTGGATATGTAATGTTGGTGGAATACTAATGGAAAAATGTATCTAAATGTATTCCATTCAGTTATCAATTTATGAAACAACTTTTCAACGTCGGATGGTTTCTTTTCTACCTTCTATAGCATTTTATATATTCAACAAGTTGAATTCTATATTTTTGGATATACGTACATCTCTAAAACTTACCTGCTTTTTACATATTCCGTTTAAGTAATACCTTTACGGCGGCGAATATATATTGCCGCCTTCTGTAAAAATGATCATTCCACCTAGTTAAGCCCATGGTACACACATACATACAGCGAATTTGAAGGAAAATACATTTAAAAAAGGCACTAAATAACAACTGGCGCATAAATGTATTTTTTACCGAAATGGTTTCCACAACATTTGCGAAAATATGCATTATTATTATGATAAATCTAGGTACGTACAAGATAAGGATGGTTAAATGGCTTGGGTTTGCAGTATTTAATGACAAATTTTAAGTGTGTATTAAAAACCATTTCAAAAACGTAGTTTTAGATTAAATTCGGTTTAATATTTGAATGACTGAAAAATATTACTCGTATATATTCAACTACATATAATTATAACAATGAATGGAAACAAAAGGCATAACATAAACATGCATAATACATGATCGTACACATATATATAGTAATAAATTTCACAAAGGCACATTTTCTCTGCCTACGATGTTCACAATAATTTATTATTCGGCTCTCATATGTTTAGCTAAGCAAATGTGTTTATGTATGCTATATACTTTATATTACACTATTCTCGTACATATACAAACATGATAGGTGGTTGCACTATATTATATATAATTATATTGAAATTCTGTATGTCACTTAATTAGTATTCAGTCAAAGTAATGTGAACATACAAAATAATTAGTTTAAAGTAACCAAATAACCACCTTTAGCTACCTGTGTGTTTAATTCGATTAAATGTTTTATTTTTGTTACAATTCAATGTATTTAGGGAAGTACTTATTACTATATTTATGCAAAACGTGTATTACGGAAGAACAAATTTGTATTAATTAATCAAAAGTTCCAACTTTACAGATAATTTGCAAAATAATATATGTATTTCGTATCTATTGTTTTTATTTAAAACGTTTACATAATAAATTCTGCTTCGCATCGTGCACAATTCAAAGTTTAAGACTTGAATAACTTTATAACTTGTTTTCTCATAGAAAAAATAAAACAACAAAAATAACCATGGAATATACAAGTTCATAATAGTCTTATTAATAATAATGTGAAATTAAATTAAACCCCTTAATCTAAACTCGAAAATCTTAATTAGAAATAATAACATATATTATTACATACTTGTACAAGTATATAAAAAGCTATCTCAATTTTCTCTGATAATATTTTCTGACTAGACCCGAAATAATTATACAATGCCCCTATAATAATGGACACGAAGGCCTTGAGAGTACGTTTTCTGTACAATTTTATGTTTTTGTAACGTGATGGCCGTTACAGCAAAGAAGTTGTAACGATGTAGCCGAAGAGACTCCAACGCTCGATCACAACACGAACCTCCTCCAGTGTGGTTCTTTAAATGCATACAGCAGTGGCGACCGGTTTCCAAAGACAGCATAATAATACGAGGAAAAAAACTAGCTACAACGTTGCCACATAATTTAAGGTCAACAAAACACCTGCTGTTGTTTGGTACCGAACCGTTTTACCATCGAATGTCTTCTTTCGTTTTAGTTTTATGTAAATTAAACCTACACCATCACCGTTGATGATGACAGCGTACAAGAAGTTCGTTTTTTTGTTTTTGACTTGGATGCCTTTTAAATGTTCGCCCATATCAAATGTAATTAAGATTTTATTTAATCGTAAAATGTTAAATTGAACATATTTGGAGGAGGTGAGATGAAAATGGCAACCTGGCTTCTTTGCAAACAGATGCTGTACAATTGGAAGGTCATGCAACCGTCAAAGGGTCAAGTATAATATTTTTAAACAGAGTTTAAATTTGTATTATTACAACAATGCTTTGTAAGGTTTATTATTTTTTTATTGATTCAGTTTTTTTTCAATAATAATGCTATTAAAATGATAGTTGTTGAGTTGAAAGTAGTTCTTGTGAAACTGTTCAAGCATAAAAGATTTCTAATAATAAAGTCCATTCGTTAGTCAAACACTTTTAAAAAACTCGATGCAAATAAAACAGAAAAATAAATCAAATAATGATGAATTGTTGCCAGATGTGCAAACTAATGATGCATACTGATTATTTACATTTAATTAATTCATCATGTTACTTTGGTAAAGCATTAGCCACATACTTTTCACTAAAATAATTGCTGCATTAATTGAACAAGTATGAAAAAGCACAAAATTCTGCAAATATTTCCTAAATAATTTTTGTGTAGAAAGTTATTTTAATCATAATTGACATCTGTTGAACGAAAGTATTCTCGTTCTATTATATTTTTCTTTTGTTGAATTTAATTACCTCGGTTATTTTAATCTAAAAGAGAAATTATCATTCTTCAACGACGTCAAATGGAAGAAAAAGAAATAAAATATTATCCGTTTTGCATTTCTGAATATTGATTAGAATATATTTTATTTATATACGTTATTATAACGCAAATTTAACGTATATTATATATTATGTGCATAATTTACAATTACCTAAGCGAGTATTTTCAATTTTTATTACAAACAACTTGTATAGCTTAAATTTATGAACTTTGTAGTGGTTTCCTTACGACATTATTAACAAGAAAAAAATTGCGGTTTCATTTTATACGAACATGTATTGAACATGTAACATAATATAAAGCTCGATACTTTCAGAACAATTTTCTTATTAACTATAAAACAAACACTTTACTTTTTACGTGTGCATTTGAATAAATATTAGAAAGTTAACTATATAATAAGTGAAAAAATTAACGTAAAAACGAAACTAAACTGTTTATATCGACCATTTTGCAATATTATGTGGTTTTTAGTGACTAATATAGAACTTTTATATATGAAATGAGTAATTCGTTACAAAACACCATTAAACTGTACATATACGAGAATTTTAAATTAGAAACCGTTGAACCGTTTATATGGCGGCTTAATTTCAATTGTCGTATAATGTATTCTTAACATCGAAAAGTTCTTAACGTTCAAGGCTACAAGAATATATAGTTTGACGCATGTAGGTGTACATTTTCAATCTAGTCCAACAAAAGATTTCATTTTATGATAGCCATCACAATTTTAAAAACGTGCAACAGCAGCAAAAGTAGCAGGAAAGAAACGCATAACAATAACAGGCAGCAACAAACGCACTGCAGGATATTGTTTAGTGCCGCAGGATCGTTTCTATATTTTCTTATCTGTTGTTAAAAGACACATTTATATGTAACTTATGATACTAAACACCTGCAGTAATTAGATATTTAAAAAACCAACGTGTCAGCTTTATTGAAGCTGTGATTTTTGTAATTTTCAACGGTGCATATAATAATACGTTTTTTTATATTTATTTCCAATTTTATGTTAAACAACATTTTCTTTATTATGGATAATGACGACGGATGTTATTTAGCAAATTAGATAGGGTTTTTTATGCAAACAAACTTATAATAATAAATTATAATATAATCGAATTGGTCCCGATAGGACAATAGAAAAAAAATAAATATAACTTTATTGTGTATTCTTAAATTTTTGTATAAAGGAAATGCTGTATTTGGATTTTTTTTGTAATAAAAACCAAGAACACGATAATTTTGCACTAAGTTGTGTAACTTGTAAGTCCGGTTTGGGTTTTTTAATGTATAAAAGACAAAAAGTAATATGTGTACAAGTTTTCCAAATGAAACATGTTGTTTCCAACTTGTGATTGTGAGAAAGCAGAGTTATATGGAATGACATAAAGTCATATCTGGTCTCATTTTCCACAATAATAATACCTTTATTAAGTTACCGTTACGGTAATACTTGAAAAAGAAAATCGATGGAGCTGAATTTGTTAAATCAATATTATTTGTAATTCTGGCACACAAAAATGAAATTCGATCAATTGTTATTTAAATTTGCAAGCATTTATTGAGTCCTAAATAATGCAAGATTGGAAACACATCAACAATTTAAAATACTAAAATCATATATAATATAATATGCATTTTATCAATTTTATATGACAAAATGGAATTTCCAACAGTGTAAAATTCTAAGTATTATAGGTCCTAAAAATAAAAATTTTTGCCTTTAAGCGAAATTTTACTTCTTCGAAATTACATCATCTCTAAAGGTTCTCGGAATATTTCACCATGGTATTACACCCATATATAAAACTTACTGAAACTTAAAAATAAAAAAGAGCAGACAAACGAATCGGAATAAATTAGAATATTTTAAAAGGCAACAAAACCAAAAAGCTCACAAGCCAAATACAAGCTTTTATTTTTAAGTATAACGGATATACCTAAGTTTTTCATTCAATTTTTTTATATACATATGTATATTTTCAACTATACACTCGCTTAAACACAACTTTATATTCTAAATATTAAAAAGAATGGGTTTTCTGAAACATCAACGTTTAATCCCAACTAATTACATTTTAATGTCACATTTTCATGGATGAACTTTGTTGTAACAAAAGTGGTATTTAATATTTATAAATCGAACAATTTGAAATATTATAGAAAATGTTAACCTATTTTGAATTTTCATGTATGGCCATTAAAAAAGATTTTCAATTTTTTCCCTATACTGTATGATTTTCCATTTTAATATAGCTAGCAGTAAAACCTATTCAAAATAAATGGTTTTTCTGTGCTTGTAATAATGTTATCAGGTATACAGGCCACCCACTCACTTGAAAAATGTAATCAACAATCTTTGTGTATATGGATTCAGTCACGATTTTTCAACTCGACCATATTACAAGCCGAAGATTGAAATACATAATATAATAAATGAATTTATTTCACTAATATACACAAACTCGTATACAGAGCCATTCAATTAAGTCATCTTATATAGGTCATAATAGATTATTATTATACCCGAACAGAAATTGGTAATTGCCTTTTAAAGATATTACGTAATAAATTCTACTTTGCCCTTTAAATGGACATTTAGAATTGTCCCAGATATGGTTAGTTTTGTTAACTGATTAAAACAAACAACAAACTGCTCACAGAAAGGTATGCATATGCCGCCCCCGTTGTTGTAATGTTGTTCTTTTAGCTTTATAAACTGTACCTGAGGGCAAACTTCCCTCTTCACTGCCAATAAACATTTATTTTAATGATAACACTAACAGAAACTTGAGAGATTTCAGATTTGTGTTAAGGAACTTATGCCCAAACAAAATATAAACAATATTTTTAATAAGCTTATATGCATTTATGACTTAATATGGATTAATAAGAGTACAATTTACATTTTAATTTCGTTCCAGTTCAAAATAGATACATCAAACAATTTTCATTTTAATCGGCTTATAGTTTCCCAACTAAATATAAAATTGTATGTTAGATATATCGTGTGTATTTGGCAGTTGGCTTAATATTGCTAAACTGAAAACACCATTTAATATTTTACGTATACATTTATTTTTCAATTATACATGTATATTTTAATGAAGGGCCTCTCTCTAATGAAAATAAAATAATAAATATTTAATGGAATTGCTAATAGCCACAAACTTTTAGTGTGTACCTAGTTGGGCCCGTTTAGAAATTGCCTTTATAATGTCTATTATTCACATTTAGAATAAAGATCGCTTGAAAATAATTCTTGTACCTAAATATTGTAACATAATATTCTGTATGAAACAACAACCACTGTAGGAAAACACGTTTCATAAGAAGTGTTGGCAAGTAGGACAATTTCAGGCCAAATAACATTGGAACAAAGGCTAGTTAAAAGATTAAATCTGGTAATGTAACGAGTTGACTTTAAATAATATATACTTGGCTTATTGCAATATACAGAGGACTGTAATAAGTCGTTTGTTGTTATTGTTTAGTTTAAGAGAATTTTCCTAGTCGTACACAAAGTATATAATAATATTTGGTCTTTATTTACTCTCGCATATACACATTTTTACTGGTTATTGTAATATTACACAAAAGTTGTAAAAGAATTATTATATTACAAAATGTTCCCACCAAAACTGTATGTAATAACAATTTAAATAGTTAACAAGTTTTGCGATAAAAATGGAAGCCAAAAATTGTATTTACAGGCGATTACACGATGACTGGCTATTTGGCTTTTAATTGCATTTAGAGTTAATTTCACGTCCGATACAGCTTAATATGATCGGACAATTATTTTAACGTACAAAAAACTGTTTAATAAGGTAAAAAAGCACCAACTATGAGCGAATATCGGGCAATTTTTAGTGGGCAATTTGTGCGTGAGTTTTTGTCGAATTTTCATTATACACAAAAACGAAACCACTTGATAACGTTTTAGTGAAAAGAAAATATATATATGGTGAACCAAAACCATATTGTGGACGGCAACATACGGCCTCTATCACATCATTTCCAAACAAAAGGGTTTCGCTTTTTGTGTATAAATGCAAACACAATTGCTTCAACAAACAACAACCGAACAACTTTCCGAAAATCAGATGCTAACCATCTAAATTATTATTCAAATTACTTTGGTCTAATGTGACTTATATTGTGGGGGTGAGTTTGTTGGGGAAGTTTCATTGTAACCACCAAATACACACCTTATTCAAGTAATAATTATGTTTACTTTATACTCCCTCTTTTTACACACACAAGATTTTGTTTATTTCCCAAAGAACGAGTATATACGAAAGGAAATATTGAATTTTCTCTTGAAAACCAAAACCATCACCTTAAATTCGCATCGACTAACATTATACATTTTTAATAGAGATTAATTTGTTGTGTTCTAAAGTACGTGCACTAAATATGCTGTTGAATTTGAGATGGAATAAGATTCAAAATAAAAGACAAGTTGAATATCATAAATATATTGACTTTTCAGTCGTTGCGATTTTCTCAGTGTGAGTATTTGTTTGGATGTGTATTTTATAAAAATAACATAATGAAGTGACAACCTCGAGATGTTTTTCACAGTTGCTGGTAAAATGAATACGAACACATGTCAACTTTGTTTTACAATTCGATTGTCTGACGACAGACATGCAAATTCACTATATTTCTAACGCATATTCTAAATAAAAACGACATAAAATCGATAATCCGCACACACACATGGAGAAAAAAATAGACAACAAAATCCAAAATTACGAATGTTCTTTTATTCATGTTCCAATTTTATATTTTATTGAAAATTACTTCCTCAAATAATAAATTCTTAAGATATGTAGGTATATATAGAGTTTTTTGATATTCTTGCCAACAAAACTATACAGATAATCAATAGATTAGAAGCTTTTTAACACAGTTAAAGTATTTCGACTAGAGCAATTAATTTTATAAGAATAAAATAAATTACAACAATAAAATACATGAAAAGAAATGTACACAATTTGTTAATTATTGTCGTTATTTTTAGAAAATGAAAATGTCAACAATGTCTTATTTTTCTTAATATTAAAAATTCTTGTTAAATGTATAAATAAATATAATTTCTTGCTTGTTGATATTTTTCAACATTGTAATAAAGATCTTGTTGATTTCAACTGAAACAAGCAATAATACAAAATTAAAAATAACTATTATTTCGCAAATATTTTCATATTCGTCAAATACCTTTTTATATAAAATTCATTATTTCTAAAACTGTATTCCAAATATAGGTACATTTTAAGTAAGTAGAATTTTCATGAAAAATCTTATTCAACAACAAATATTTATTGAAAATGTATATCAAAAGCAAAAAATGCGCATTTATTCGCCTTTCTGTGAACTTGTGATCTGAATAAGATATGAATTTGATAGTAAAAATGAAAATAGATATGTATATTAATTTATTTTTAAAAAAATGCCTGCATTACATTTACACACGTTTGTGAAATGTATAATACATCTCGTGACATAATCGAACATGCATTTCCTTTTTTGCAAATGGCTGTTTTTGTTAATCTACAATGGGCTTTTTAAATAAAACTCGTAATCTTAATGGTTTTCTATATGATTAACAGCAGCAGTAGCAGTTTTAACAACGTCAATGCAAACTATATGGTAATTTATCAAATACCGTTGAAGGTATTAATTAGAAAATTAATACTGTAGACATTTTCCATGTCAAATGAAAAATTTACTATGAAATTACACGCAAATTTCCGCTACCAAGCTGGATATGTGCAAATAGTCCATTTACTCAATCGATTTTTTTATTTAATGCATTCAACTAACTATTAGCTATGATCACGAAAATTGTTCATATTTATCGTGAAACTATTTTTATCACTGATTCTATAAATCATAAATGTAATTTTATAAATACTTTACTTAAATTCAGCGATAAAAATGTACCATAAATATATTTTTTAAAAGGGAATGTCTTAATTTCTCGGACATATATTTTCATTTTGCACGAAAAACTACTGGATTATGTGGAACAAAAATCATTAGATGCTGTTAAATTAATACACATGTGTTTAACTTTTTATTTTCACTAATAAATAAGCGTAATATAATAAGAAGAAATTGTGAAACTTTTACTTCCGCAAACAATGAGAAAAAAATCATAATTTATATGCAATGCAAAGAGAAAGATAGTTATTATGACCCGGTTAAAGTTAAAAATTAAACGAATGCAATTATTCATTGGTAAATTGAAAACGATTGTAATTTGCACGACTTGCAATTCAAATTACACAAACTTTTTTTGTTGTGTAGTATTTCGAAACACAAAATGCGAAAAAGATATCCATCATGAAAATTTTAAAACAATTTCTATATTAAAAAAGGAAAAATTACTCTCGTGTTCCCGTTAACTCTTGCTGGTTTTAACAAATAAAAAGTTTTGATTACAAAGTTGAAGCGATAATTATAACTATAGAATTACCGATTATCACATTTAGCAACCCTTTTACTTTAAAACTTTGACGATTTATCATGAACACACTTATCTAATAAAGAATACATAATTGTTATCCCCAAACTGGAATTATGTTCCATTTGACTACCAGTTAAATATACAACTTATCGAAACTATATTGTTGTGTATAATTAAAAAGACAACGCCTTATTTAGAAATGAAATAAATTGTAGCACAGGCCCAAATTCCACGTCTATCATCATAAATTTGTTTGGGGAACCAGTTCTATCACTCTATAAAACGATGATAATAAATTATAGGTGAATTTTTCAAACCAGAAGCTGACCGAAGAAACACACACAGGAGAAATGAACTCTTGAGGTAATTACCATCAAGGTAGTGGGTCTCGTTTTGGGAAGTAAATATAGAGGTTGAGTATATTATTGAATATTATTAAAACTTGTTTCCGTTTATCACGACTGGTTTTCTTTATAGTTGTTGTTATGTTGTGTAGAAGAGAATGGGTGTGGTAACATGGAGAATGTTAACAAAATAAATTTATATTTGATACACTTATATCAAAGTACACATTTAAAAAAAGTCCTTCATTCCATTCAATTTTCTCTTTTATGTATCGCAACTTTGGTTTTCTCTGTCTGTTTTATGATTGATATCGGGTTTTGTTAATTTTTCGTTCACGATCATGTCTGCTGCTGCTGCTGTTATTTTAGTTTGTATTCGTTTTGCTTCTGTACGCTTGTTATATATGTATTGGTCTCGATCAGTTCGTTTCACTAGTATTCCGTTTGATCTCAGTTTTCTTCTAATCTTGTACACTGTGGTCCTTATGTTAACAGCTGAATGGCAAAGACAAAAGAGAACTCGTCCTAACTTTGTTCCCAACTATACTGTAATTACATATACATATATTTATTTTCAACTTGCATTGTGTTCTGTGTTCCACCCACAACATAAGAAAACTATTAATTTTAAATATATTTATTGCTGTGTACATGATATATGCGCTTAGGTGTTGTTTTATAATTTATATCAACCTATATCTCTTTAACAACGCTCGATAATAGTTATTATTGTAACACAAAATTACTATTAGTTATTATTTAAACTTGGATTAATAGGTTATAGATCAAGTATACAAGTTTCTCCTTGATTTGCTTTTCTCTTTGTACACGACGTCTATTTATATTAAAATTGGAATACTATTAATAACTGATTTGTAAAATCGATATTAATTATTTTTTAATTACAATTTTCAGTATCTTTTCCAAGGAGTAAAGTACTCCAACGTAATAATAAATAAGTATTTATAAATGTAATACTTTTAATAAATTTAATACGCATTCATAAATATATTTTATTAATGAATTCATTAACTATGAAATAGATTAAACACGATAAATTGTAATTATGTATATATAATACGAAATTGAAACAGAAAATTCGTTTGGTGTATTAAATTTACAATTAATTACATTATTTATTTTACCGCGAACTTATATCCTTTGATCACATCTTCAGAATTTAAACCGTTTTGATGAATTTGCTTTTTAAATGCTACTACTGAAAACTTTTTTCAATTAAGAATATTTTGATTAGAAACTTTGTTACACGGTTTTTTTAACTATTCTTTTCTCAAATAATTTTTCCAATTTCGCTCTTATAGATGAGCAAATAAGAAGTAGGTTTATTAAACTTTTGCCATGCTATTATTTTGGTGGCACTAGTTTAACCACATGGTGGTGGCTCCAACATATAATAAAAGGGTGAAAATTCTCATCTCACAATCATGGCACACAACCAGTTTGTCTAATTAAATTACAGGGATGAAAACAGTTTTTTGTATGTTGTTTGTGAAGAATTTTAATAGCATTAATAAGTTATGTTTGTTTATTTTGTTAATAAATCCTAATTTCCCAGTGATTATCCAAATGCTACCTAAATATCAGTTTTAATTGCTAAAAAAATTATTGGCCATTTTCCCAGTCTTCTTATTAAAAAAATTCGTCAGAAAATTCCAATTTTCGTCCTTTCACTAACTTTTCCTTGTACTTTGGGCCATTACAATACCTACTTAATTTTTAATTAATATTCCGTATTATATTTTCCCAAGCTTTTAAATAAACCTTCAGAAAAATTACGAGCTGGGGCTATCAAAATGCGATAAATAAAAATTTCCTTTATAACAGTAAAAGTGCCAAGCAGAAATTTAAAGATTTTTATATAAAATCCGAAAATCGCGTGGGAGAAGTATTTTTCAGGTATAAATCGAACAATAAACTTTTTTGCTAACATAAGGGTGTGGAAAAAATTATTCTAGCAAAACCGTATCGGCTGAACGATTTTTACTTCAACATATCTATACATCAGCACAGGTGAGGTCTTTTATTGTTGGGGTCCACAACTCGAACAAGGGTGTATTTTATACTATAGCACATCCTGTTACTATAATCACCACTATTTTTATATATAACAGCCGAAATGGCCTGGATGGCACATTTACAAAAGACACTGGAAAAGAGACCCGCGCTAGAACAAACTTTGTAACTTGGGGATTGTTGTGTGTTCTCTTTTTTTTTTCTTCTCTTCTTGGGTTCTTTATTTTTTTCCTTATGGCCGGTTTTACAACCATTCTCAAACGGCCCATACTTGATCTTCTGAGACAGACTGGGCGTTACGAATTCCTGAAAACTTTGGGACTTGATGATCACGATAGTCTCTTATTCGTTTTTTTTGTTTGTGTGGCTCTTAACACTACAATACTGTGAACTTCTTTGACTTTTAATTAACTTCGTCTATAATATATACGGCTATAACTAGAAATTGGTTTTGTATGGCGGGATATTCAACTTTCACAAAATTAGATGGGTGTGAGCTTTTTGAGCATAAAAAAATGAAATAAGTGACTGGGTCTGAGTAAATCATGTTTTTCTTGTTAGTATTCAAAAACAAAAGCATGTAGAGAAAAAATCTTTTATGAATTGTATATTTGTGAAAACATGTAACGCATATGTAGAACGTTTGAAGTTTAAAATGGTTAAATGTCAAGGTAGAACTTGTATTGTTATTGTTCTATAACGTCTCTAAATGCCATTCGCAAATACAAAGGATAAAATAAAAAAACACGTAATTGGATTATTCTAAATACATATAATTTAAACAATTTCCATTGCACCACAAATTCACAAATTCAGTTTGTTTATATTTAAAATAATTTTTATAATAAAATACAAAATTATTATTTTGCCTTGTTTCACTTGTAAATTGCTCACATTATAATTACCGCATTTGTAAAATTCACAGTAGTTGTAAATAATTTAATTATGAACAAAATGTTGCTGTTATATATAAATATAATGAAATTGTTATAATGCATCCTATTATATGAAATTTGTTTTGTTAAGTAAAATACATGTATGAAACTATAATTTTATATAGAAATAATTTAAATAATGTGGGTGACTTTATAATAATCGTATTACCAAGATGTAAAAGCTGTCCTTTTTAAAATTTGCCATTTCTGTGATATTTAACATTTTTTTAGTCTTATCTTCAGGCATTCCTATTATGATGAGGGTAACACACAAGAACATCAAAAGAACTTGCATAACAAAATTATAATGGAATATGGTTTGCCTGTGGACGACTAGTATTTTTTTATTACAGAAACAAGATTATAATAAAAGTTTAAATTTAAAAAGTTGTAAATTTTATTTTAGAATATTTATGGATGAGGCGACATACAGAAGAATGCGATTGTGTGTGCATAGGAAGAATACAAAATACAAACAAACTAAAACAGTTTCTAATGCTGTAAGAAAAACTTTTTTTCGTCTCTTGTGAATTGTGACATTTTAAAACTATTTTAAAACCGAACCAACAAAATATTAAATTGCAGAGCAAATCTTTCTTGTCTAATGCCTGCCGTGTTTTTAGTTAAACATTCATTATTCTCCATAATTGAAACAGTACAATTATTTTCCATTAAATGCATAGACTTTCTTAAATAATTTACGGTAAGTAATAATTTCATATAAGCCATGTAGGTAAAGGGAAATAATTCAATTAAAAGCGATTTGGTTCAGTTGTGTAACAACATACATTGAAGACTAAAGTAAAACTTTGTCTGGTACTTAAGGAGTTGGCCATTATTGTTGTATAGAATTATCAACTTTAAGTTAATTACCTATGTTGATAAGTTTTAAGGTACATTACCATATATCTTCGCTGCTTGAACACATAGTAAATAGTAATCTATATAAAACAATGCTAGAAACACACAATTACACAAGAGAATTAGTTGGAACATTTGCAAATATGCAGAAAATACACAAAACAACATGTTTCTTTGTTAAAACCACAAATAGGAAAAATAAGCATCTTTTATTGAATCTTGTTATGTGGTTTTTAAACGGGGATAAATCCGATTTTCCCTAGATATTACAGGACTTTTAATATTTAACTGAGGCCAAAACCAAAAGATAATACGTAACTTTTTTGGAAATGTACATTTTTCTACATACGATCAATTTTCATGTAATACAATGTTTCTGGTTTTTGTACTTTTTCATGGTATATATCTATGACACAGTACTTTTGTAAAAATTCTGCTTTTGGCTTGAAAACAATGGCATTGCTTACTTTTTAAAAACTGCTTCTTACATGCTATTTCTTATTCTATCAATTGATTCCTTTTGTATACACCAAACAAGAGTGTTCTTTTGTTGGCAATTGTATTATGGAGCCATTTCCCCATTTTTTCCTTTATTTATATAAAAATATAAAGAATATATAAATTTTCCGGCACGAAAAAAAGAAAAATCACTAGATTAATGGTGTTGAGGGTGCGTGTTCTAACTATATATATTACAGTTTTTTAACACATTTTTAATGTGAGGAACAATTATTTCTTTTCATTTGACAATATTCAGTCGTATTATAAATAACAATGCCAGAACACACAAATCGACTGTGAATATTTTTATAATTCAAAACCACCCTGTATGTATGCGTTTGTGCTGTGGAAGCACTTTTTTGTACCGACAGGTATAAATGTAGGTATGGTGGTGGTTTTTTCCTTTTTATCTTCAATAAAGAGCATGTACACGACAAAAACAGAGATCTCTATAATCAAGACCTTATATACAAACTTAATTAAATTCGATTCAGGGCGTTAAGCGCAATAGGAATAAAAAAAATGTTGTCACGGCAGAATTCAGCGTGATGAATAAAGAAAACTCCCTGTTGGACCGAAATTAACTTTTAGGCAGTATATACTTATTTAGTAATAAATTTGTAACACTTATATAAATCTCACATAAATAAAATTTGTATTGTTTACCGGAGGGCTGACATCTCGGTAGGTTTGTTTAGACATTTGATAAGTTTCCGGCGAGGATAAACAATGCTTAGTTTGTACGTCACTTCCCACGCATCGTATATTAGGGGCCATTGTTATTAAATTTCGTATGTTGTTCAAACTCATCACCATTAAACAGAAAATAGTCACTCTTCTTACCTGAACGCGGACGGATTTTTGTTGTTTTATTTCAGTATTATGAAATGAAGTTTTTAGGAAGCAAAATTGAAAAATAAATTCCGCTGAAATATATACCATTGCTAAGGATTACATACCATTTAATTGAAGAAGATTTGTAAAAACAGAAACGGTTGCTATGTACGAGAGAGTCGGAATGAAAACGCACACAAAAAAATTAATCATATTTTTTCTACTGTGCTTTGTCATTTCGTATCTTTTGTTTGAAAAATGTAACAAAGAGTATAACAGTAAGTAGAAAATATGGAAAAATAATATGCATAAGCCCCCTTGAGATTTTATTCCGTTAAAAATTATTTAATTTAAATAATTTACCTTCCAGCTTTTTGTATTGAAATAAAAACTAGATATAAAGGTGTTTTGCTCATTTTAAACTATCCTTACCACGTGTGGACACTTACCTGAAAAACAGAAAAAATATAGGATTAAAACATAAATTACAGATAAATAAATATTATTTGTAAACAAATTTAACAGTATTTGCAAATTGAATATGGATGTATATACTAATTAGGAATGACCTATTTTATAAAATAGAAAACAAAATATGCACGAGTGTACGTGCATGTAAGGGCATTAAAATATGTAGTTGACTTGCTATTGAAATAATAATACAATAGATTTAATATCTATTTTGGATTATGCTATAATTATTGTACATATTATGTATATGTACAGAATTCCTATTTTAATTTATCGAGTAAATTAGATTTTTAATATATTAATTCACATGTTCCAATAACAATGCAAGTAAATTAACGATTTGGTGGCAGTTATTGTCAAAAAGTCAATACGTAATTTTAATGAATGTGGAGGAAGAACGAAAGTATATAAAATATTCTTTTATAATACACCTTCGGATTTACTATAAAGGGTTTATTGACTTTCAACTGACACATGTTGGGTTCAGAAATTTGTTAAACATTTACATTTTAACAGCTTAAGTTCACTTAGAAAATTTAATGAAAATTCCTATTCAAACTACAAGCAAACCTAAACGCATGACGTGCAACTTGGAAACTAAGTATTATGTGAAATTATTGTGGAAAACATAAGATATTCATCACAAAGGCTGCATCTACCCCTAAAATGAACGCATCAAGTTTATTAAGCTATATTGGGAAAGAAAATATTCCGAAAAAATGATGATATTGCAAGATAGTAAAAAACTTAAAGTACATAATCTAGCTTATAAATATTTTATAACAATTTTTTCCCCATGAATGGAAAATAGATTCCTTTTGTTATAAAAGAAAATAACATGGGGATATCCACTATAAAAAAATGTTTGTGGTTCTCTTTATGGTTTAATATTTTATGCACCCCCCGTATATACGTATAGATAAAGCGCCAATATAACAAACGTTATAATATAAGAAAATGAGGAAAAATTCGTGACAAGAAAACGTGTTTAAAAAATGCCAAATCTCTTTTATAAATAATTGATTATAGAATTTTTGGCACCGCCGTTTTTCCAACCCAACCGATCATGGATTTTTGCCCAGCAGTCGGTTTTAATTTTTAATGCGGTCAAGTGTTTTTCTGAATTGGGCTTCCACCATTCAGTAAAAAGTTAACAAACTGAACATGAATCAGCCAGTCACCTCATAAACTTTACTGAAATGACTCACTATTTATATATAAAAGTCGTTGAATAAATTTTTAAAATTCAATTTAAATCGCTTAGATATATATATGATCCCAGTTTGAAAGTTTCATCTACCCCAAACACTCACACTTGACATAATATTGAAAAACACATTCTGCCGACAAATACACTCGTGCGCGCCCTCAACCACCCCTTGAAAAAGGCGACTTTTCCCAAGCCTTATCAACCGAAAATGCAAGACACACATTGGAACATCCACACCACAAAAGTATATTGTGTTAGAGAGCAAACAGCAGCAATTTTATCGGTGTAGCCACCAAAGGAATGGTATATTTATGTGAAATAAATTCTAGGGGACAATTCGGCTGTCTATAGGGCTATGTGTGCAAAGGGAGGATATTCATTCGTCTCATTAGGCACACGAACGACGACTTGGTGGTGTGTGCGAGAAGAAAAAACAGCAGTTTAAAAAAGAATTATGGCAGTGGGGATTTTCGGCAATATTTCTTTTAAAAGTAAAACGATTTATCTGACTTCCTTTTACCGGTTTTGGTCTGGTAAACGATTGACTTTGTATAGTTTAAAGAAAACACTCTTTATGTGAATTCAATCTAAATAAACTATTATTGCTTTTTCGTTACTTATACAGCGCTTTATTTCCTTTTTTTATAAAGGGGACACAAACAATATACTCCAAAATATACTACCCCATTTTTATACCAGCATTTGAAAAGCTTTTTAAAAGCGCTTTTCAATATTATACGCATTTTATTATACAAATATTATCGTAATAATTTTGGAACTTCTAATACCATTGTAAAATTGCACATTTTATTTTTATTTCTCTTGACCCTTTTCGGATGTTCAGTAAAATATGAAAATTTTTCTTATTTTATCAAAGAAAAAATATTTTGTTAGGAAAATTCAATATGAACACTTCGCCGGTCCTTTTATGTAAATTTATTATTGTTTTCTATATTAATTCTATTTTCGTACGATTCAATAAACGAAACAATACATGTTTAAAACAAATGGATAGATATAATCCCTTATCAAACGTTTTCACTTAACTCAAAATTGTATACATTTTGAACAGAATAATAAAAATCTTCGATAGAATTTTAATCAAAAACAAGTACTTATTAATTATTAAAATGTATTAGTAAAATACATGTTCGGATGGAATTTATTGAATGATACTAAATACATGTTCCATTAGTGTCGGTAAGTGACATTGTTTTATTATTCAAACATTAAACTACATAGGAATTTAGTGGTAATGTGATATAGTCAATTGTCTAAATGGTAGAATAGAATCGCATTAAATAATGAGCACAATTCGTGGTGTATTGGCCATGATTGGCGTAGTCTGATATTAATTATGACAAATAGATATAACATTTAATAATGCATTTGGATTGTGTGTTATCACAAACTTATTCGCGTGCAAAAAGACGAGCTTTCAATGTGAACAATTTCAAAAGCTCGGAAATATAACAATAAATTTAATTCAGTTTGTTATTACTCTGAACGATAAGATTCTTTTTTAAACAGAAAGTAAACTTATGCTAGACTTTACTCTCTCCTTTATAAACAATCTCAGATTATGGTGATACCATTGTAATGTTTAATTGAAAGTTTATCTAACTTATCATCTGTTAAGATAAACTCTACATGGTGTGACTACCATTTTCGTGAAGAAAACAATGTCAGAGGAAAAAAGACAACATGAATTTCAGATAAAAAGCTATAACGTAATAGAAATAGTTATTAAATTAAAGTGTGGCCCAGAAATATAGCAACAAAATCAATTTTATAGAAAAACGAGTATAAAATAGTGCAATTTAAACTATAATAGAATAACACATAATTGGGCCATTCAAATTAATTTGTTCAACACGTATTGTATACAAACTGTGTGTTTTTTTTCGTGTAACAATTGTATAATTTTATATTTATGAAATGGGATTTATATTTACACCAAATGGCATTACTTTCACTATTAGAATTTTTTAAATGAAATTGTCACAAGCGGTAATGGGACACACCGAAAGTGTAATTATGTGGTGTCGTAAGTCCTAATTATTTAATTTACATATTTCTAAAAAAATTAAGCTCTAACAGTTCCACTAATTAAGAGATAATAGTTTACTTTTACTTTACCATTTCACACGATTTTTGTTTCGATGTAAAAGTAGGTACCACCTAATTGTAGTCATTATTTTAATTTATATTATGCTTTGAATAATAAAGCAACTATAACATATTTCTTAACCAGACCTCTGTACATATATTATGAAATTTAATGCTTTTTGTTATGACATTGCAAAATAATAAGCCAAGTTATTTTTTATTCATATTAAACATTATGCATAACATGACACGATGTATATTTATAATAAAAATATAACCGGTAATTGGAATGAAAACACAAACTAACTGAAAAACAATCCAAAACAAAATTAGTTTCGCAAAAAGTTGTGTGTTTATGGTAATCATTTTATAAATATAAATATTTTTACCGCAACGAAAATTTTATATTTGGTTAAAATAAAAATTGTTTGCCATAATACTCTCACTTCCTGTGTTTTTTTTTTTAAGTCAAAATCAAAAGATTCTCTTGTAGCCCCTAGTAATGATCATTACGCATTAAAGATTCCTCAAAGTTGTTGATGATGATGATGATGGCGGTCTTCCACATTTCAAGTTTAAGTTTGAAATAGCAAAGAATTTATACACCCTCATGATTTCTTCCTGTATAAGCATAAACGTTTTAAAACCCATGAAATGTTGCCTTAAGCAGCCAAGATTATCTGATCCATTTTATACATACTTACCCCAATTCTGTGCTACTATCATCCCCTAATAATCCTTCTTTATGTATAATAAGTACGCTTCAAATTTTTATTAAATTCTCCAAAAAAAATCTGTTTAGCAAAGATAACATGAAAATTATATCAGAATGTTTATAAACGTACAGTTTTTGTTGAATGAACAAAAATGTTGTGAAGCGATTTCTTTTAACGATCGGCACACATTTTGGATATCAATAGAACAAAATCTCATGAGTACATGATTTGAATAACAAAATTGGCAAGATAATTATAAAAGACTTCAGGGAATGCTAATGGTCGGAGTGTCCCTAAGGGACATTTTTTCGTAAGAAAGCCGAAAAGTGGTACCCATCTTAACGGTATAACGAACATCTCTTAAAAGCGGTCACGATGTTATTTTGTACACACATGTCTGATATCCATACAATATATAACATTTTAACTGTAAATTTTAAGTATGTGGATAAATCAACAATTTGCAACTGGTTCTGTACAAATACAAGTAAAATTGATTGCCTTTTCTAATGACCGACATCGAAATCTAATCATGTGGGGCGCTCAGTTTACAATTAAAAAAAATAAACATTCTGCATTTTTATTGCCAACTACGACAGATAATAAATGAGTTAACAAGTCGTTAAGAGAATAAAATGGAAACAATTAGATAAAAATGACTGTATGTGGTTTATTTTATGGGACCATTAAAAACCATGTAGTTCTCTAATGTAATTTGCTTTTTTACCATTAGAAAAACGAAGTTTCTAAAAAATAATTTACGAACAAACTATAATCATTATAAATCCAGCAACGTTAAATTATTTCTGTTGGTATTTTAATATTCCCACAATTGAATTTTTTCGCAAACCGCTATATTGTACATTTTATCAAAGAGAATCAAAACTTTCAGGAACATTTTGCAGGAATTGCAAACAAACTTAAATATAGAAAAAAATCTCGCATTACACAATTTCGTTTCTTTCGTTCACATTTCTTTACATCAACTTTGATTATAGATAAAAATTGGTTTGTTCGAAAAATGGAAATGGAAATGGTATACACATACACATAAAATGCCTTTATCCCATCACAGCTCTATATATATATTGACTATATTGAGATTTAAAATCTAAAATCTAATTTTGAAGACCGCTGCCATCTTTGATGCCTCTAGGTGAATTTTTATATGGGCTTAAATGGTACTCAATTCTCTTTTCTTATAAAAAAGTTTTCATCATTTACTCAACTGTCATTCTTATCGTTAGAATTTTCAATACAGGCACGGTTTCCTTTATATAAAAGAAAATTTACCGTTTAATCATATGTAGATGAAGAGTTCGTCGTATACATTTTCTTGGCAAAATAATAGTAATGTGTGCTTGTGTGAATGTTAACGAAAACATAATACACTTCACTTACACAAGCGTAAGATAAACGACGCCCAAAACTCTTGCCAACAACAATTTTGGGCAAATTTGAGAGAAACAATTTAAGTTTTTAAGGCATGTAAATTGAAATGTCAACTACACGTCTTTTTTAATGTATACAAACAGGGCATAAGGGGACGAATGTGTATTATAAAAGGGATTCACTAACTTGGCTTTCTTTTCATTATATGCCTGTATACATCTCTTTATTGAGTTGTCCTTATTAAACATGTTCACATTTTGGTAACATGTTGGAACCGACTAATAGCCATTAACATGACAATTTGTTTTTTATTCTAAAAAGAAGAAAGAAAAATGAAACTCATTAATCTAGTCAAATTAAGCGCTAATAGTAAAACAAAACTTTATCGAGGAAAAAATTCAAAGTCGATAATGGACAGTAATGAGTTGAAGTTTATAGAAAAAGTTTCTAAAGTAATCAGTAGACACATTAATATTACTTATATGTAGTTTTAATAATATTCAAAACTTGGTAAACATATTAAGTTGTTATAGATTTTCCAACAACAAAAATAAAACTAAAATGAAATTTATAAAAATGTTATCCATTTAGCTGTAAACGAATAATGTGAAACTTTAAAGACTAGAATAGTTATTAGGGACAAATTCGTATTTAAATGAAAAGAAATTGTGTAATTGTAATTTGTTCACCATAGTTTCTTTAGAATTTCTTTTCAACTATTCAAGACGCTTCGTTTTCTTTATCTTTTATTTAAAAGTCCATCCGCAATACAGTTTAAATGGCTATATGCACGTGTCAACCATATGTTTTGTCTAAAGTTTGTACTGATGATCGTTCAGACAATGTGATACGTGAACACATATGCTTCTACATACGTCAAATAAAAATGTTGTCGACGAAAGGGAAGCAAGAAGGAATGCACATATTTTTTGCTTAACTAATACATCTTTAAAATGTTTACTTTCAAGAAAAATTAAGATCCAGTCCAACTTTATATATATGAAAAATGTACATTTTGGGATATAATTCAATAAAAACAGCATATTTTATTATTTGAGTTGGTGTTGCAAAAGTTTTTCTTTAATCTGTGTATACTTTGAAAACTTAAATTAAAATTCGCCAGTTTAAAGCTATAAATATACAAGAGAATGGACTAATTTACAGTCATTACTTCAAAACTACAATAAAGTAAGTCCACATATAAGAGTGTACAAGTTTATCAAGGAATTTTATCACAAGTTTTAGTTTTATAACGCCAAAACCGCCACGTATACAAACAACCACTATTTTTCCTCAATTTTTTTATATTATGAAGCGCTTTAATTTCATAAAATACAATGGAACGTGGCACAGACAAAAAGTTTTCATTGTCTATGGAAGAAGACAAAAGTATGGTCGAATTTATCACTATTATGCAATATAGAGATGCTGGAATAAAAAAAAAAACGAGTGATTCGAAAAAGTAATGCGATTTTAATTTTGAATGTCTTTGTTTTCATTTTCCTGTTTGTACAATGTATTTCGGGGGTAGGAAAATAATAAGAATATGTGAAGCCGGAAAAGCAAATTTATTACATAATAGTGGAAAATCGTGCGGTATAAAATTTTACCCAATTGGATAATAAAATCTAAGTGTGTGCGTTATATTTTCCATGTGTGTGTGTTCACATGTTGTATAAAGTCGAACTCTGTTAGAGGAGACCCGGAGGATAGTGTAACCGCTACGTGACCCAAGACTGGGACACTGCACAGCCTCTTTTCCAAACAGCATCCGGAGTTGGTAAACTTTGCATCTTTCTTACACTCGCACCACATCTAAGTGAAACGTTTTAAAACTTTTAACATCTGACGAACACACCTATACAAGCCATGCATGCCCTCGTTTTCCACTTTCATGTACGATCGTTTAATTTATCCACAATTTTCGACTCCACCTTGATCCCTCCACATTTTTACATTTCAAAATTTTAACAAAATATCTTTAATGCAATCATGCACGAATTAATACACTTAAATGCGTATTTATGTTGGTGGAGAGCTTTTGATCGTTTGAGGAATAAACACAACAAAACAATTGTTTTGTGTGCTGTAATTGTGATTATCGTGCTCTCATGCCATTTTAAGACTATATGCAAACAAAGAGGTAAAACAGCAATATCCGGTGCTAAATATACAGACTTAACGTACATATACATATAACCTGGGGAATTCTGTTTTGTCGAATAATAATATGAAAACTTATTTTATTTTCGGCAAAGTTGCGGGCGTATGCACGAACGAGCATCTTTAAAAACTTAATAACATTCAAAGGAAATATTTTAGCTATATAAAGAACCTGAAGGTGTGTATTATAAAAAGTGTTGAAGACAAGTTGCAAATTATATGATGGCATTTAAAATATAGACGACGACTATACGCTTCGCACAACAAAGATAAAGAAAATTGTGAAAAATATTATAAAGCGTATTAATAAATTGAGATTAAAATGGGAAATGGTGCTGGATTTATTTTGTCAAATACACTGCCATTTTTCATAAAATTTGTATGATGCTATAATTAAGTGAACATTTCTCATTTCCTATATACATTTCTTAGAATATAAATGAAAATACTTAAACAATGATTTAATACGTAACTATAATAGTGACCTTCATACCTTTAATTATTTTACGATTAAAAAACCGTTTTTCTGTAAAAAATTAATCTGACTGAAACATGATCAAATAAAATTCTCATTTGAATAATTCGCAGAAAATTACCATCATCAATGAAATTATCTCAAGTATCTTTATATAATACGTAACGTATGTGGAATTAAATAAACAAATACAAAATTGAATCTTTCTAATTACAAATGCAATAATGCAACCTTGGCGTTCTAACAAAATTGCATTACTGTGCACTTTTGCATAAAATGCATGTATACACATGACGAACATTTTATTGTACAGTAAAATCTTATCAAAAATAGTATCCAGATGCAGATGAATAAACGCACGTGTATTTTTATGTGACCTAAAATTATTTACGCAAATACCTATATATCTTAGCACATATATATAAAATATAAGCTCTTTGAATCCTGTTCGTACAAAGAAATAAATCGTATAATATTTGTTATATATGACAATATATGAAAAATGCCAACGTTTCAATTTGTTATTAAATTTTAAATGAAAGTAAATGAATTTGCAGAACGACAACATCAATTTTTTTTGAATCAAAAAGTTATTAAGTTTAGTGGTAGATATTTATCTTTTAGTTTTATTAAAAATGAATTTCTTTGAACTAGCAGCACAATAGATCGAATATACCCATTACTTAACTATAATAAATATGAGTATATATATAGGTACCTAATATTACATAATTGTTGTAACCACCTACATAAAGAAAATTGATTTTTACAACAAAATGTTTTACTTAAACATAGAATCAATGGACATGTAATATCCAATATATGAACTGTGATGTTTCCATTTATAATTCAACAAAACTGGTAATTGAAGAGAAACGACCACAGCTTTTTTGACGTAATAAAACCATAATTTCAGTGCAATCATACGAATTGTTTATTCAAATTTCGTTTTTGTTTAATTTTTAGTATTACAAAAATGTTGCTCGCTCATCATTTTCTTGTACACACAGAATAAAATATACTTTAGCCAAAAAAGGCAAAAATATGACGGAAGTACGTATTTAGACAAAAATATAATTATTTTTGTAAATTAGTCACGTTTTTAGAAGAATATATTAAATTTTGTGTTTGTAGTATAGGTGTATACGAAATATATTAATTTCTTTATCATTTTTTGTGAAACTAGGTTGCACATGTACCATTCCTTTGATAAAGTTCAACTCTGTACACACACATAGGCACATATACAGAGATATATAACAACTTTTTTCTGTTTCCTTGTCTTCCGTTCATCCATCCATTTTCGCTATTGCTTAAAATTCAACAAACGAATTCCTTTTCACAAATAAAACAAAATCAAAGTAACTTTTAAAAGATCTTTGGGCTCTCAGATTCGAACTAAACATAATCAAAGAGTTTTATCACTCTTAACATGTAAGGAAAATGCGAGAAAGAAGAAAAACTGAGATTTTATTGATTTACACACCTATTAAAAAAGCAAATTACTAAACACTGTATGTGTTTCAGTAAATCCTTATATATAAAGTTGAAAATAAATGTTATCTTGACGATTTTACCGCAGTAGTTTATAAAAGCACTGACATTATCATATTTTACGCTGGTTTTATCTAATAACGGGAAACTTTTCTCATTTTTAGCATATGATCCAATCTCGGACTAATATTTTTCGGTAAACATTTTCTCGTACCTTTAAATGCATATTTACGTAACATTTACCGTATATACAGCATGCAGAAAGGAATTCATCATGGTTACTTTACACATACATAAATAAATCAATATAAAATACACGATAGTTGATGTATTAAAACAAGTTTTTCGTTTATTTTGTCAAATATTTTATAGAAAATTCCATATTAAATGCATCAAAAACCGCTCAAACAGGTAGGCAGTTTATCAATGCCTTTTTTCTGACATTTAATTCGACAACTACTATACAGAATCAATATTTTCATCTTATGTACAAAAGGGAATATAACTGGAGGTGTATTACAATATCATATTCTGTAATATTGGTAGCAAAATTCAAAACAGTACAGTTATAATACGTCAATCATGCCAAATAAACGTAAACTTGTAAATAAAATGCAAGTTTCTAGAGTTAAAACGTGAAGAATTACTCCCAAGAATATTTGAACCAACCGAAATAAAATTTCGTTACAAGAGTGTACGTTAAGTACATACCCTTTTTGTTAGATCTAACCCTAGACATGCAATATCTAGGTTAGCTGCTCCTTTTCTTATCAAAAGAACATCTTAATGTGTTTTACTGATGAGGAAATTATTCGGTTAATTTGTTTTAAAGCCACTGGTCCCTGTGTTTGATTTTTTTTCTATTTCCAATAAAATAACCGTTAAATTTCTCGTAAAATTTCAACGTTTTCAAATTTATAAAACGGATATGTATCTGTATATTTAGTATGGGAATCGAGGAAAAAATGGTATAGTGGTAGACCAGGTTATTCCATCAAGCTGTCTGACAAGTGATTGACAATAAATTCAATTGTAAATGTCATTCAGTTGAAAAAATTTTAATCAATCGCTTTATTGGAATTGCTTCTATAGTTATTAATGATTGTCACCACAGCATTTGGAGAAAAATTGTTGAAATAATGGAAAATGTGCGCAAATTGTAAGAATGTGACGAATAATTATCATGAAATAGTTTTCCAATCTTTCTCTCATTAGAATACAATCAAATCGAGAATAAAATCCAGAACAAAATGAACGATTTCTTTTTTTGGTTTTAATTTATTCAGCAGTTATTAATCACATTTCCTAGCATTTAATATTTAGTATTTTTAGATTTGATTGTATGTAATTTCACCTACATACAACCGATAAAATCAGCAAAATAAATTCACACAAAAACTAAATACAGTAAACAACAAAATGCAATTATAACATTATAATATATTCCATTTACATTATTTATTCTTTTAATTGTTTTGTATTGCACTATTCAGTCTAAATGGATTTTCTGCTTTTGTTTTTCACTTACATACGCCTACATTTTTAACATTACATTTCTACTAATACGAATAATTATGCATGCATACGTAAATAAAGAAGGGAAAAAAGTAATATTAATAACGGCAGAATTAATTCAAAAAAATAAATGAATTTTTATGAAAGTTATGATGACACAAATAATGAAGTCATATACAAAGTGAAAAAGAGTCAAAGAAAGAGATATATCCGTTAAAGGATCTTTTGAGAGGGTAGATTTGACATTTAGTTAAACTGAAAAACTTGGAGGTGACAAAAATGCTAATGACATTAATTTATTTTGTAGATAATATAATCGTTTACTTTTAAACCGAGTTTTAAACTTTCTTATACTTTCAAATGTTTCTTTTTACTAACTAATAATACAAAAAAAAATGGAACAATATCAGATAAACTATTTTAAACTAAATTGCACAAAAACTCATCACTAAAATAAAATCATCCACCTTTTTAATTCGGTAATAGTAATTGCATTACCTGACAAAATAATGATTTATTGAAAAATAACATAATGATATTACAATCCAACATGCTATACTCGCATACCGACCCTTAATCGAATATAAATACATTAAAATTATAGATATAGGTAAACAAATTGCGGAAAAAACGAAATTGAAAATCTAATAATACGAAACTATTAAAAAATAAATTAAAATCGAAATTATTAAATTATTTCACAATTTTATGTACTGTTACCGGTTTTTTCAACAAACAGGAAGTACATACACCAACACATACACAAATATACCTAATGTAAACCGAGTAAAAAGCTCTTATCGCAGTCACAAGTCTTATCATCCAATTTAATAATAAAATATAATGGAATGTGAGAATTCGTTATCATTTTACACAAATTTCATTCACCTGTTTTGTGTCTCACAAACATCCCGCATCTTTGAATCTTCTGATTAGATTAGAAAACCGAAATGAATTAAGTAATTGTATTTTTTAAAGAAGCTTTTAACTCTTAAACTCGAGTTTAGTTCATGCTTGAAGTTAGACATAAATAATAAAATGCATAAATAACAATTTGAGATGCATGTGTGAAAAACAGCAATTGTTAACCATTTCCATTTACAAGCACTTAAATTTCGTGGAATCATTCGAAACTGAATAAAATCGTTGTAAATAATATGGTGCACAAAATTGAAAATGTTATTGATTAAAATATCACTTCATAACGACTTTGAAATGCTGTATTAAAACTGAAAGGAAACAAAAAGCATTCTGTTATTCAAGAGCTTTAATACATTGAAAATTTAATTTTTAAATACTGGAATAATAGTGAATTCATGGAAAACCTTTAAAGAATATTTATTCGTTGAAATAGTGTAACACTGATTAAAATCTGAGTAAAATAAAACAAATTGTTAAATTTTCAAAAATGTATTTGAAATTCAATTAAAAATACAATATTGATTTAAGATTACTAAAATACGAGAGTAAACTTTTACTATTCCAATAAACAATATTATTCAATTCGAAAATAAAAACAGTTTTATGATTTTTCTCTGTATATGCTCTTTTATTGTCAATTATAGATTTTTATCGGTTTGAATTAATCAGTGGACAACCACATAACAGAATGGTTTGGCTTTTAATGCTCGAAAGCCATAATAAATATATTAAATACACCCACATCTTTGTAGTTTATAGGCGCCATACAATAAACTATAGGTATATTATGGCAAAACTAGTTTCTCTCATGTTTCCCTATAATTTTTTTTATTATTACACAGCCATATATTCTGTTTTGTTTATTGATTAGAATAAAGCTTGTTTAGCTTGCTGTCTGCATTGTCTGCAATATTAATGGTGTGGAACAATCTTTAAAAAATTTAGTTTGAAATACAACGAGTGCACAAATGTGTAATTTCAGATACTCGACATTATTGTCAACATGAAAATGTGTACGGAAATTAGCGAATGGGTTTTTAAATACACTTTTAAATTATATTATCTCGCTTTTGTTCATATTTTATATCTATTACCTTTGTATACACGTTCCAGATAACACACGTATATACGAATACATATAGAAAATTTGCGTATTACACACACTGTCATTTGTATTCATTAGAATAAAACAAGAGGAACGTGTTTTCGACCCAAACTTTTGATAAATGTTTTTCGTTTTGTTGATGTTTTCTTGCCTATTAATATATTGTGTTATAATACGCCCAAAAACGTTATATAATGTATAGATTTTAATAATATGTCTTCATTAATGGAGTTTTCCAGTCTTGGTTTTATATAATAATAATATGGGTTGTGTACGACACGAAAAACAAATTTTAATTTTTTTTTATTGCAGTGTAACCTGCCATACATAATAAAGGTATGCGTGTTTTGTTCATTAGACTAAAAACCTTAACCGAATATTCAATATTTTTAGCGAAATTCATTTCGCTTTATTGAGATTATGAATTTATTCATTAGACGTTTAATGATCTACAAACTGACCTTTTTACTACAATATAAACCGAATTGAAAAAGTTTAATGACGACGAATAATGTCACTTTATTATATAGCGCACCAACCCATTTAAAGAACCTTATACATGTTAAAGTTTTGGAAATACAGTTACTTATACGTATATGTTGAAAAGTAAATTTAAGTTATTAATAAGTTGTATAAAACTTGGAAATGGCAACAATGCTAATACACATATATTATGCATTCTATGTACATTTATAATGGATTTATATTAACAATTTAATGGTGTAGTAACGTTATTTAAGTAATATAAGATAAAAATCCTTGAAACTTTCAAAGACCTTCAAATACCATTCAAACTTGGCGCCTTATCTTTAGAAAATACAAACGAGAATTTTTATTGAAGAGAAAGTACAGTCGTTCGCTCCCCTTTTTAAACTTCACAATGAAAAAAAACTCCAAACAGCTGTACATAAGGATTTTAATTTTTACTGTTTGCATTTTACCCTACATGGAATTTTAACGGACCTCGTATAAATATAAATCCTCACTAATTTTAAGCGGTTTGGAATTTCTCCAAGGATTTCCCTCGGATTTTTCTAATATTTAGAAATTGGACAAAAACTAAATTACTTTATAGAAGAGGAAATTGCAAAAATGCCTAATTGACCCAGGGGAATACCATTTACCATGAAAATATTGAGTGTTAAGCTACTACCCCTCCACACACAACCGAATAAATTCAATTCGGGAGACAAATTATTGTTGTACAGTTGGAATTCGTGTCCGACTAATTCAATTTTCGTCCGTTTGGCCAGAAAATGTGTCAGAGTACATTGATTCAATTACAATTTACTGGGAAATTGTCGAGAAAAATTTTGAACGCGCTTGAAAAGCGCACAACTATTGTGTTTACTAAACGAAACCGCTAAAGTGCCGCATAAACACTTCCATTTTAAATCTCATTAGAAGCAATGAATGCTTTACTATACGGAAAAAGTTATATTGTGGCCACTTACATTGAAAAATAGTGCAGAGAAGCAGTAGTAGTCCAAATATTGCAAAATTCTTGAAAAATTCCATGGTGAATGAATTCGTTAATAAAAAGTTCGTTGACGGTTTTTAAGGAAAAAAAGTAATAAAGTACTAGTCGTTAATTATAAATAACACTTTACATGCTTTAGTCACAAAACAACAAAAAACACAACACTCAAAAAAATAACTCAAAGAAAATAACAAAGCCGGTGCGTTTATTAAATCATTTTCGAAAAACCGAAAACACACAAACTTCTTATAATAAAGTACATAAATTTGTATATCCTGTAACGACACACAATGTTTTTCACACAACAGGAAAGAAGTACACAATTTTCCTGGAAACTTTTCAAATTACGCATATAAGCGTCGTGCCGCCACAAATGTATGGTTGCTCCAAACACACCAACAGCATGTAGAGGAATGAGCGCCAGAAGAGTTTTAAAGTTTGCGACCGTTAGTTCTGCGCAGTGAACGCAGCTTGATGGAAAGAGACACCCAAACGTTCTGCAGCACTGGTGAAAGAAGGAAGCCGAAACAATCAACAAGCAACTGTCGACTTAACATACTTTGAGATAGCTGTACAAATAGAGGAAGATCACAATAATACCTCTTCTCGTTTAGAGGTCCTCTCTTCTGTATGCCAGCATGGAAATTATATATTCTTCATGTCTTCGTCGTCCGTCCTGCCTCAACCAGACCAAATAATGAACAGTGGATGCTGCGGAAACGAGACAAGACACAATCTTTGCGCTCTTACCAGACCATGGCTTGTTTGGCTTCTTGCGCGCCTCTTGTTTTTTTCCAATTCTCCTACCCATCAGACAAGTTTATGCACAAATGTGCTAAAATAATTGATTTAACAACTGATAACTGACGAAATTCATTCAACATTTTCAATTTATACAATCTTTACATTGTAACAGATAAGATAAACACAGTTTCCATTTGAAATGTTCATGTAATCGTTACGAAATACAACATTTATCTAGCAGAATTCTACTTTTACCTTAAAAGCCCGAAATGCTGTTTGTTTTTCTAAAATTATGTCTAGCTATTATATTATATTAGCATTACAATGTATGCGTATCAAATGTTAGGTATCTTAAGGGTCTAAATCAACATTTGGTGTGGGATTTGTTCAGGCATTTTTCAAATATAAGCTTCCACCTTTAAACCCTTTATTATTCCAAGTTGCGATTAGTTAAAATCCAGCTGTATTAACCCGATCTACCTGCTCGATGACCTTCCCGAATCCAATGCAAATTCTGGATATGGAAAGAACTCATGTTTTCATGACTATAATTTTTTTCATCCGCAAATAAACACGCACACACCATAATTGTTGGAGAAAAAAACCACTTCTGCTATCAAGGATTATTATTGAAGTATATATGTTTTATTTTTCCAGCAATCTCTGAAATGATTGAATAGATCCGGTGGTTTCTTAAACCCTAAACTAAAATTATACCACACGTATAATTTTTTTTCTACAATTTCTAAATCTGACAAAACTTGGTTGGGATTTGTTGAAGGGCTTCATTTAAATAAGTTTTAATTTTCCAGTGAAAATCATTTCTATATAAGCTTAATTTAAGTTTAATGATTAGCAGGTTTTGCCATAAATTACTTGTAAGAGTTTATATGCTGATTACAAATTTGTTTGTAACAAACTATTTGAAACTTGCAAATTAATATTTGCCATGCTGATGTTACACGTCCATGTTATCATCTAGTACACGACGAGCGTTTTCGGCCTATATAATCCCATTGAAATAATAAAACAGATAAAATCTGGCAACTATGTGAAAACTTGTCCACCAGGTGAAAAAATAAGCGACTATCACGGATGCAGTCAGGCAATAAACACATAAACGTGGGATTAGAAAAATCGACCATATAGCCCACGTTCACTGAAGCTATAATTGTTTATCGAATCAGTTTTGGTTTGTATGTTGGAGTCCTTTTACCATACCACCCCAGCTTTACCTGCAATGAATGTCTAATATGGATGCAGCTTTACTGCCACCCATCCCATTTTGTGGGTGTAAAATAAATTAATTTTCTCTCTTTACAAGAATATTGAATACGTCCTAACTGTGCAGGCATAATCCTTTTTTATTCAGCATTTTAATATTTTTTTTTTTTTATTTTTCTTTCTAGACTTTATAGGCACACGATTCAAATTAAAAACTTACACTTGAATACTTAAATATTTCACGAATAAGTTGATTAATTATATTTACATAGAACAAGTTTAAACAAACACATTGTTATTGTTTCTGATATGGAAGACTGGGGAAATGTAACATCAAAATGAACTTGTGCGGTTTGTGGCAAGGCCTTATTGGATGCCTGTCAGGCCTCAAACCAGAGCTTTGTCAGATCTGATGCGGATATTGTAGAGTAATTATCTAACTAACTCACTGATTAAATATATTTCTGATTAATTGCATGATATTGGATCTAGGAATAGTTAATTTAAAGATATGCATACAAATGGACTAAATGGTATTTGGTTTTTAAATTCGAGAAAACTAAATGCCATTCCATTAATGTAACTATTATGGAATATTGGAAACATGCACTCAATTTTATTGATATTTGAATAATTTGTAAGTTTTAAAGAAAAAATGAAAAATATATTGATTTCACAAATCCATATGGGTATTATGTACCAACTTGTATTATACTATAAAATATTATTACAAGAACTTTAACGAGAACGTTTCTGGTAACAAAACTTAATTACGTGTTCAAAGTCTTGTTATCAATTGATATGTACATTGTTGTTAATTGCCTTTAAAAATTTGTACACTAATTAATATTACAAGTAAAATAATTTATATATAATTTGCTGCGAAAGTATTTTTGTATATTATTGTGTAGTAAATGCTAAATTTATCAAGAAATGCTAGAAACTAGAAAGGCAACATTATACTAGAACAAGTTTTATGTTTATGGCTTGAAACATTATTAATAAAGGTTAAGAAAATTAGGATAGAGAATTTAATTATTATTCCTATCAAAGGAATTATTACAAACAATATTTAATTATATAAGCAAAATACATATAATATGTATGTATGTATATTTAATGTCTGCACATGTAACACAGTTTAATTATGTTTACAAAACGTTCTATATTATGTTACTGAAATTGTTGTCATTATCCTAATGTGTATTTAGTATTTACTGAAATATATGTTTTATTTTCAATAAGACTATGTATATTTTTGTGCATTTATATGTACTAAACTAGTGAATGTATATTTATTGCAATTTTAATGGTCTTTAATTTCCATTATAAAATTTTTGTTACGATAGTAGACTTTTTTCCATTCGTAAAATACACTTAAATGCTTTTATGTGCTTCCAGAAAATCCTGGATAAAAATGAAATGCGTTTTCACTACGAATTATATCGATAGAGAGGATTGTTATTGGTATTCGTGGACCACATATAGAAATGTTCTTTTTTTCCCTGATAATTATGTATATACGTATATGGGTCCTATATACCAATAATAATTTAGTTATGGTAATTGCATTTATTAAACACGAACATTTTTGCATACATTCAAAATGAAAAAGAAAGATTAAAATGGATAATAACTTTCAGATGCGATAAAATGTTGATTATAATGGAGATAAATGTAAAATTGAACATTTTATAAATTTTCATATACCAAGAATTCATTTCAAGTTTTAAGTACTCTTTCTGTTATTAAAAGTATTAAACAAAGTCATTTAAATACAATTTGAAACTTATTTTCTAGAAACGATCATATCTAAATATTATTTTAATTTGAAATGGTTCGAAAAAGGGTTTTTAAAATGCTACCATTTAATTCCTTATTATCATGCGGAAATAATTTTCATGATGAAATGAAAATAAACAAAAACCGATAAAATCTTCCTATAATTTGTAAGATGAATATAATTTATATTATATATTAATAAAACACGGTTGTTGTTTATTCTTCAACGTAAAACGTGAACTCGAGCAAAGAAAAACACGAAAATCATTTAGCAACATAATAAATTAATAAGTTTAAGAGATGCTCCAGAGGAAAACCGATTTACTTGTAAAAGAACAACAAAAACAATACCTGGTCTAGAAAATATATATAGTGAAAAGGTAAAAAGTAACATTGCCCAATTGTTTTCATCAGTAAATTTCTACCTGGGGATCAGGTCAATTTTTTCTCTTCATGTTGTTAAGAAAGGCCAGATAGGTGATAAATTGCAAGGTGCCGATACTCATCTACCAACACACACAAAAAAGGTTCTTGCTCACGTAAACATTTTCGCTCCTAACTATATTTCTAATCGAAAATAATAAATTATCGAAGAAAAGTAAGTATCATCATCAAAGGCGAAAAAGTTAATCCGGAATGGGAGTTTTTAAATAACTAATTTCTTTTTAAATTAAACCCCAAACAGTTGTTTATGGAGATTAAATGCCATAATGAATAATAGTTCTACAAGGTCCCAAATATACCTAAAAGGGTCCATCTGCATCTTTACTTCGGGGAATATTTAAGGATTAATTTTAATTAAAATTTTATAATCGTACACAAAACTATACGATAAAATAGTCAGTGTTGTTTCATTTGTAAAAAATAGTCGTATATCTATTTAATAATATTTAAATGGACAATATTTAGTTCGAAAACCAACGTGACATTATCTTTGTCGTGCAATGTGTCTCCTGAATGCCCAAGTGACCTATAAAAATATGACGTTAAAATAAACATACATACAAACAATAATTTAAAAGAGTGCTTTTGAGAATTATTTCTAGCTCCACTTATTTTAATAAAATGGGTGCGACCATATGAGCAATTTTATTTTTGTTATATGATAAAATTTATTTCTATATAGCATTTTAATGGTAAAACATCCAGTGGGAAATAATAACACAACCGACCACGGGATAATTAATTAAAAACTACGAAAACATAAACAATATCGTAGATTTTTGATAGTTCTGAAATTTTACAACTCCAAATAATTAAATATTAAAGTATAGTAACTAGTAAACTAGTATTAAATGTAATAAAATTGTATGTTAAGGGTTAAATAAAAATCGTAAAACGTGAATATATTTTATGACTGTTTATTTAAAATCTGCAAATACTTTTCATGCTGCAAAACGCAAATGTGTATTTTTTTGATTATTAACACTAGAAACGGCTAAAAATGTTGTAAAACGGTGGATTAAAAAATTAAAACCGTTTTAAGGGTTTTTTGTTAGAGCCACCAGGCAACAGACACGGGATGAGGTGGATGATGATTCGCGTGACCAGTAAACCTGAGAATTTTATGAGGAAAATATTTTACAACAAAAACTTATTTCGTGTACCAGGAACATAATATATTTTCCATGTTGTATATGTAGTTTTCGCAACCTTCCCACACACATTCAACATTATATATCCAGAGAGTTATAAATGGACATCTTTAAAATCCAGTATAAACGAATTTGTTTTTGGTTGTACACAAAATAAACTAAATTGAACAGCAATTTAAGTTTATACAGTTTCGATCAAAACTAATTTACTTATTTTAAACAAAATAGTTTATATTTTTGTGCATCATAAAATAAATCAAACACATTTTCAACATATTTAATTTGTATACTTCGAATGTATTAATTTGTGTTGCCATTTTGTTCAAATAAAAGATTAAAGCTCGATTTTTTGTTGTGTATTCCAGTTTCCGTTTATACAGATACACAAATTTTACGGAATTATTGTATGCACATGAAAATAAATTTAAATAGCAAACAGAAACTTTCATAAAAGCAAATAATAACGTGTTATCTGTTGTTATAATACTCTAATAAGCTGTATTTGGTGTGCTATACGAATGCTACGATACATTATCGTATTAATATTTTAAAATACTTATGTTTGCCGTTTGTTAATTCACATTAAAACGTTTAAATTATGACAAACAGTGGCTTATTTTAAATAATACTCAATGTTTATGAATATTCTTTTCTGAATTAAATTCGTTATGTATACAAAGAGCTAAATTAACCAATTATGTCCTATGAATAGAGTTAATTTAGATTTTTTAGTTGTGCATCTGTAAAATGTGTAATCGTGTGTGTTTTAATAAAGCTTTTCCTTTAAGCTTTTCTGCACGATTTTAGTGCGTGATTCTTTCATTTAGATTTCGTGACAGAAAATAGTTAAACTAACTTACCTACTCTAGATTAGGTAATAAAGAGCGTTTAATTACGATTGTGATTACATACCTATACTAATATTTTAATAATCAACTTTACGCCGAATAATAAATTTTCAATAAACCTTGAATTTTCTTAACAAATGAGCAATAAATATATAGAATATAAAAAGCTGCTCATCAAAAATATGATGAACTGTTCGACTTATATATTTTTTGCAACTTTGTAATCAACATTAAATCAAGTCTAATTAAATAAAGTTATAAATTACGAGTTGAATCCAAAACAAGGTACAACTTTTTTACTGCCATTTCCACTTTTATGTCACTATTTTCCATTGGTAATATTTTTAGAATTCTACAGTACCTTTTTATATATTTTCTATATAATAAACTACTTTAGCTTGTCATATAACTGATGTTAATAGGAATAAATAAATAAATTGTTGGAAAATAACAAGAAACATCATTAATGTCTAATACACAATTTAATCTATAGTTAAAATGTTTCATGTTCCGTAATAACCATTTTTTCATGTGTATTTGTACTAACTATTAGTAGAACTCAATCTAAATAATATTAATTATTCTAATATTACGACTAGTGCTTTAGAAGAAAAGTACTATTCTGGAATGGTTCCTCTTTCATATGTAAATTATAGAGAAATTACTGTTGTACATAATAGTGCAGTTAATAGAAAATCGAAATAATAACATATTCATTTATTAACATATATAATTTCGGTAAAATCCAACTGTACATTACAAATACACAAACCTACGTACTTTTGTTCGAAAAAAATTATTTCACTGTCTATTTTTTGTCAGTGGCGCACTTATTCGATAATAATTAAACGAAATTTGTTGGCAAATTATATAGAAAACATTTGCCAAATGGACCATATGTGTCTCGTGTGTCATGTTGTGAACTTTTCGCAAAAAAGTATTGTTTTACAACATATCGATGTAATGCACACACACATATACAGATATAGAGATGAATGCACCCTCAAAACATAAATCAATAGACTTGAAATATTGCTGATAAAATTTAAAATGAAATATGATGAAACCACCACAGGCGAAAAGAAAAAACAAAAACAACAAAGTTGACATTTGATACATTTAAATAGAAATATTCCTTGATACTTTTATATATATAAGAAAATGTAGGGGTTGATTTAATACACGAATATTTACATCGCAACAATGTGTAGAGCTTTTTGTATATAATTTAATTTTCGTTGAATTTGGGTTAAAATATATGCTGATGAATTTGATTTAAATCCAAGTGGGAAATATAATATTGGTCAAGTTGTTGAAGAAGAAGTTTAACTTGAAGAAGATGCATGCAAGATAATGCAATTTAAACAAGACTGTAGTCTCAAGAGAATCACTGTTAAAATAACTTAATTAACATTTCAAATTAATTATTGATGCCACGGTAGTGGAAGACCAAATATACGACCACAAAATAAATAACTTTAACGAAATTTATTATTTATTTAATTTAGTTTAACGTAAATAGCTTAAAACTCCACGTATATAATTACTTTCATCGAATAAGTAGTATGTTCCGTAATAAACATTACGTTATTTTTGTGGTGCTTTTTTGCTGCCGTAAAAGGTTGAATTTTCATATAGTTTCAGCGTATATTTACCTGCAGATTTGAATAGTAAAGACGTTTTACGTATATTATAAAGCTTCAAAAGTTAATGAACAAAGCTGATGTGGGTTCAGGAACCGCAAACCAATATACATTACATTTTCATATAAGGATACATAAAACTATTTCCACCTTTCCATCTCTAAATATAAGCTGAATATTTGTACCCACATGCCTGCGAGTTGAATTATTAAAATAGTAAAATCCTTTTGGCTAGAATCCGAACTATTATTTATTAGTTAAATAAATATTCAAATATGCATGCGTTTTACCCGAATAATAACGACTGAAACGTATATAAAAAATATTTGGAGCGCATATGTCTGAAGAAATAACAACACTAATGTTTGTGTATGTAATTTTTTCCTTCGTCTTTTTAAGGGACGTCTTCGCACACACACAAAAATTTATTAAAAATTTATAAGTTTATATTATGTAGGGGTCGACCGTTTGGGGCATTATGTTCTTGTATAATTCAAATTTAATTTGAGATAGTGTATTGTTTTGTATTCTATCAAAGTCAAACAAAGAGTGACAAACTTTCATTTATAATAAAACGACCCATATTAGGAATACAAATAAGCAAATGTAGGTAATAAAATTATTTATTCATATTTCGATACGATTTTCATTTTGTTATTTCAGAAGAAACAAAACTCATTTAGATTTTGTGTCACATCACAAAATGTTATTTACAATTCACTAAATAAGTGCAAAATAAATTGTCCTCGGTCTATATAGTTTTCTTTTAGATAAAATACCTTGAAATCCTTCAAAGGAAAAGTGAACTTTAAGAGTAAGACTAAAACTACAACTATAATCCAAAGAACCTTATATAGTTTTTTTTACAACACAGACTTAGGATGCATATTTAGGCACATACAAGTTTTTTTTATTATTTTATCTGCGATAACTTTTAAAACATTCATGCCAACGAAGGGTGAAATTTTACAACTCAACGTCTGTGCTTTATTTCTGTCAAATATACATATATGTATATTACGTAGGTAGTATATAGTTTATTTTTCATTAAAAAAACCACAAAGTCTGAAAATATATATTTGTTCGCATCGTGAAGGCCTTAAAATAGAACTTAAACTTTGTAATTCGGAAAAACCACTCTTTTTCATTGAATAATTAAAATTTTCCTTAAATAGTCCCACATCCCCAGCGGCTGCCCTGTATTTCCATCCCTTTCAAATTTGGCATTTGCCTGTATGCGTAAAATTTGCTGGCGACAGTCACGTTCTTGTATTTTTTTATCTTAATTACGTCAAGAGTATGTGAATGGTTGTACGGCCCCACTGATTACAACCCCATCTGCACAAAGAGATACCTATAAAAGTGAAATCCGAATAACTATGTCCCTACAACAACAAGGGTTGAATTCTCTACAGACAAATAGACAGACGTCATCGGTCTTTAGATGGTACGTCTGGAGCCCTTCGAATAACGAAGGCATGTTCTACCACCACCGTTGTCGTTCTCCCTCACTAACCTACCCCCATGTAATAATAACGGTGACATTTGGCCTGCGCGTGCTATGTTTCGTTTTGAATAATCCACCACCCAACAGCTGAAGTTCAGCAAACAACGAAAATAGCCTTTTTTCTCTTTTAATAATACGAATGGTGAAATTTTTGGGGGATGAATTCAAGGATTTTTTTGTTAATTTGGGTATGAGCAAAAATACACATGTTTTTGTGGAGGGTAACATTTTATCCAGAAAAAAGAGTAACAATTTTTAAATTCATTTCAAAATTGAGCTTATTTATGAATATGATAAAATTAATACATCCATTAAATAAATTTTAGTATTTAAATAAATGAAAAGCCATCCCTATCATTACTAAACTGATATTTATTATATGTTAATGGATGCGGTAAATATTTTAATGTATTTTTCGTTTATTCGTACATTCACAAATTCTACTGCATATTTTTGATATTTTACATTTATATGTGAATTTTAAAATATTGAATATTTATGAAATAATAATACGGCCAGAATAAAAATTCAGCATTAAAATTTAATATTTTTTTTCTGTTTTAAAATTGGCAGTTATTGTTTAACTATACATAACATTGAAATTTGTTAAAAATAAAAATATATCCTAGTGTTTATACGTTAATTCATATAAATACTCATATAAAGTGTAAAAATAAATTGAAATTATTGTAGAACACCCAAAAATTGATAAAACTATAGGATTATATGGGGCTTTTTTACGTTTTAAAGTATTTCTGACAAAAATACATATTTATTTGTGTTCAAGTAGAAAGTTTTGTATTATTCGAGTATAGAAACATGTGTTGAAAAATATTCCAACTTAAAATGTAATGCAAAATATAGGTACACTGAATTCGGTATTCATTCAGGCTCTTCTTTGTAATATAAATAGATTTATGGAGAAAATGCAGTATGAGTATAATGAAATTTTATAGTATTTTAAGTACGTCTATCAAGTACAACTAAATCACATGACTGGAAGTCTTTACAGTTGCTATCTCTATTACTATTACATTATTTATAAGCGCCATAAGGAATTTAGATTTCAATATTTATAAAAAAAATGATTGTATTCTGAAATATGTCACGATTTTAATTAAATTGAAAAATGAATATATATTTAAATTTTGCTGAAACACAAAAAGAAAAACGAATTTTGTGTATTGTATATTCCATTATAATTATACGAATTAAAGTTATAATAATATTTACTAGGAATATTAAAACTGAATAATTAAAAAGTTTATTTTTCATTTAAAACAAAAGCTGAAAGTAAAAAGGGCTCACAAATCTAACCTACGCGAATTTTGCTAAAATAAACCTTAATTTGTCTTGAAAATAAAACGTTAGTAGGGTTATTAAAAATCTAACAGTAAATAATTAAAATGTTTCAAATTAGCTATTAAAAATTATCAAACGTAATAAAATTACAAATTAGAAAAACTGACTGCTTTTGATTACGTTTTTCCTCATTTTGTGACATATTATAAAAATATTTTATTGTTGTTTGCTGCTTTAGGTGTAATATGTCTGCTTTATGTTTTAATTATCTTTTTTTTCGTTCGCGCGGATCCATTATCCTCTTTTATGGTTACAATTTTAGCCGCAAAAAGGTTCGGCTATATAATTGACCATCACAGAAATACCATCAAATCCAGTTTTTAAAAAAAGCTTCCAACTAACTTATTCATTAATATTTGTAGTAATTTGATGTATATGTGGGTGTATGAGTTATACATAATTTGTTTTGTTAGGAAACAAATTGATGTTATAATTAAATCATTTAAAAATTTATAAATTGATTTTAAAGTAAATATTGTAATTGAAATGAAATTGAAATTGATTTTTCAATTTAACATCAATGATACAACCTAATTATTGATCAGAATATAATTTTTGTTGGTAAATAAAGTTGTGTTAAAAACTAGATTGGTTTTTGTGCCAAAAACTAGACTGATTTTTATTTACAAATAAAAATATATAAAATAAATTTATAAAATACACTGATTATTGTTATTCATGTATGTACAATAATATATCGGTTTGATAACTAATGGTTTATTTTTTAAACAGTTCAACAATTTATAAATATTTAAATGAATATATTATTTTATATGTTGGAATAAATCTATCAAAAATAAACGTCTATTATGATTTATTAAACATGCCCACCTATTCAAAACAAACATTTCATCTATTAAAATTTTTTATCAGTGAAAATTTGTTTGATAATATCCGTAAATTCATTTAAAAAGTTAATCACCCTTTTTCGAAAAGCACAATTATTCGCATTTTTCATTTCCTTCGTCATGATATTCAAAAAAAATGAAACGATTTTAGGGGAGTGTTTCAGGAAAATGTACCGGGGTGGAATAAGTTTCGTCCTTTGAAAGCGATAACGAACCACTAAGGAAAATGCCTATAGATGGCAGGTAGCCTTTGAGTCCTTTGGAAGGTAATAGAGTAACAGTGTGCTCTCTGGTAATAGGTTTCGATGGTAACCAATTAGTTCTTTTTGAAAGCGAGAGCCATTCCATCATTTATAAAATATATCTATACTGTTCGTCTCTGAAGATTCCGAACTCCGAAAAGAAATCTCTCGAATGCCATATGTTAAGTGGTAGAAAAAAAAATATGTTCAAAAACACCTTTTATATCGTCTAAAACGAGTTTCTTAAACTGAATGGTGCACGTGTTTGTTAATTATTTCACTTTCAACTGACTAAAAGTGGAACCAACCCTTAGGTTGGTAAATTTTGTATAGAAAAAACTTTGTCATCTATTTCACCAGTTGTGAAGATAGTTATTAGGGCCATAAAACGGTACCTAAAGTGTATCGTACTGTTTCCTTCATGTTGTTTTTATTTTTTATCTAAACTGGAAGTTTTTATACAGAAAACGTAGCAAGGGAATCAGCGAAATATAATTTTATGTACACTTTAAGATTCTATAAAAATGTTTTTTATTTTACATACAATGGGTCTGGGTGCGTATCTATATAAAGTGGCGAAAGAGTTTCATAAATAAATTAGCAACCCTTACATCAGTAGCTCACTTTCCCCATTTTCCTTATTTACTGTTATTTTTCTGTTTTCATACTAAAACACTTCTCTCTACTTTCTATATGTATCGGATTAGTATTGTTATTCTTCTCACTGAATATAAATATTTATGTTTCAGACATGAGAAAATAAACGTTTAAGAAAAAATGGGCCTATTTTAACTTTCCCTATAGTTTGCGTCCGTTTTTTTATTCAACAGAAAAAATTCCGATAAAAACTCGTATGTAAATAAATTTCGGTATAAGAATAGTTACATTTCCTGAAAGCTATTTAAAAAACTATATAAATTTGTGGTAGTTTAGTTCGTAAATGCACGCTACGACATTTCAAGCTTTATGTAAACTCATGGGACTAGACTTAAACCACAATTAGTCTGATCCCGTGAAGACAGCATAATAAATAAATGTATATCTAAAAATACGTAAAATCGAATAAATTTTGTACATACGAAAAGAGGCAAGAAATAAGACATTGATTTCGACATTATGCATATTTAACGACGAAAATGTGCCACATACATACATACTCATACACATTGTCACCAAATCGATAAAATCTACAGAGACTAAAAACGGATTATTTATTTGAGTTAGAACATAAATAATTCGTTATTTTTGTTATTAAAACAGTATTTTATACAAACATACATGTGTATATGTATGTCGATACAGTGTAGAGACTAAATAGGGATTATTCAACGAGAAAAATAAATACGATGAAAAAATGCTGTGTGTATAGCTGTTTGTTAGAATTTTAATTTATTCCATTGTCAATTTCATTTCTATTGAAAACCGGGAATAAGTCAGCGGACATATGCAAAAGCTATACTTCCCGGGTGCTATATTGCCTTTAACAAAATTAAAAACTTTTTTTCAACAACGTTGAACCTGACGAGAGAAAAATCATAAATAACTAAAAACGAATATCGAATGCATAATTAAAAATAAAAATGAAAATTTGTGGGGGCAAAAGTCAGACTAATATTTTTCAAATTTATACAAAATCTCTGTACGAAAAAAAACTTTTATACCAACAACAAAAGTACGTCGTAAATTTAACAATCAATAACTATATGTTCGAAACTCATGAGAGATAAAATGCCTATTATATTATTATTCTTATAAACCAAATAAAAAACTTTTCTATTTGCTTTTCTGAACATTATCAATAGGAAAGCACTCCATTGAATAAATATAGAACCGTGCTTTTGTAAACACTTGGTTCAAATAATCAACAATAATACATCACAAGTAGAGTATTATTAAATTTGAACCAATTTCAAATTACATTGTATACTTTTCCCCTTAAATTATTTGATATCTTTCAATTTTTGATATTTCCATTATAATCCGAACATTGTTTTGCTTCTATTTTTTTGGTGTATGTGTATGGTCACGATTATGGTTCCTTTCAACCAAAAATAAAACAATATATTATCAATCTAAATGATCAATGACACTTATAAGGCCCAAATCTTCTTGACTTTTGTCCTCAAGTAAACACATTAATCACGCCAGAGGAAAAAAAGTGTTTCAAGTCAATGTGATAATAAATATTTCCCGACAAATTTTATTATGTTATTATTTTTACTTGTCGCCAATAAACACGAAAAAGGGTCAGGCTAGCAGCAGGGAAATTTGACATAATTTATCAAAATGAGGCTTTCAATAAAAAAGGCTTTTATAAAAAAAGGCGTACGTGAGCCAACATGACCAAAAATAGTCCTTTATTAGGGCATTTGATCGGATGTGGAAAGCGCAATGAATGATTACTTTTCGACAATTATTCATAAGTTCTGAAACGATTTTCAGTATATCATACTGAAGCAAACTTTCAATATGATAAAATTTAATGTACAATTGATAGCAGTAGAACGTTATATAATTCATTTAAATCCATTCAAATGAAAATTTCTGACCTACACATGCACATATTACATAATGCATGTTGTGAATATCAATTTCATTAAATTTTCAATATTATTGTATTGGGGGTCGACGATTATAATTATTGGTACATTTATGTACGTGGAATTCAATTTATTTGAATCGAACAATGACAAATACGTACACATATTATTATTAATTACGTATTATTATTAGGCAATAAATTATACTACTAAAATATCAGTTGGCAATACTTAATATAAATTATTTAGACTGAAATGAAGTTGCTAAATTATATGATAATAATGGAACAACTTTAAAATGATTCAAGATTTTTTGTCGAATGTATTGTCCATCTACCGAGAGTTTGTTGGTGCGAAAAGGGCTCTTTTCGCACCTATAACCCCTTCCCATGAAATTTCCTGTCTAACGCCAATAGAGTTTCTATAAAAGTGTCACGTGCTATGAAATCACATTCTTTTGCCCAAGATTCTCTTAGTGGATGTATTAAATAAAAAAAATCCCACTACAATCTCGTACATAATTTAAAAAGCAATTAATCAGTATTTAATTGCAAAGTGTTCTATTTTTATGCATGCACAATATAATGAATTAAAGATTTTGCTGTAGTTGTAATAGTTGTATTTTACATTATCAACATTTAGATCTTTACATAGTGGCCAACTTTACATCCACACAATCACATAAAACCGTCACATAAAAATAATAATTCATCATGGCATTTTTTTGTCGCATTTCTACTATCATGAATTTTTATGAAGAAAAATGTAATTAGTCACCATATATTTAAATACACAAATTGTGCCCCACTTTTGCCCATGCGTAATTTTTTTTCCATGCTGTGGACAAGTTTTCAAATTCATATTTTGATGGTTTTAAAATTGATCTCCCAATTCGCCAACCCATTATTCCATTCATTTGAAAGACGAACTTTTCTACCCAATTTGTTTATATATTATCATCATGAATCGTTTAGCATCAAGCAAATCGACACAAAACTCATTTGATGAGCCCTCTCCTGCTCTCTAAATTGTTGTTCATCGCTTCAACGATTACTAATCCACTATACTATCCAACAAATTGTAATTCAAGCTTCGCAAATCAAACAATTGCCATTTAATATTGTTATGCCAGGCCCCAATTGTGTATGAAGTTGAAACGTGTATATCATATCGAGTAATTAGCAATTATCTAGCCACATTATTTTGGCAAAAGCAAACCCCCAACCGAAAATGCATAACAATATAACCTTTCCTATTAAATATCACATCAACAACGATGTGTTGTGTTATATATACATATATTGGATCTATACACGTATTACCCCTGTCATAAACGAGTGTATTTAAGCTATTTCGACCTGTTTTTGCGAAAATGATTAGTTGCCCCCGTCACAGCCTGCGGCTTACCAGAGATATGTTATTATATCTTCAAAGAGCGAAGCTTGGCGTTATCAAATTATATGGAATGAATGATGGGGCACACATATACATACATTGCTCTTTCTATCTTTCTGATATTCTCTGCTGGAAGGATGTAGTTAGTATGAGTGTAAGCCCTTAGGGAAGCACACGCGATACACTATTGTGTGTGCAACAGTATTTTACTATTTTTAATTTATTCCTGCTTGCTTCATTGCCCTCTGAGCCATTTTTAGGAGGATAAAATCAAGCCAACATATACATATTGATTGGTTTTAATTTCTTTGTTGATTTTTCCACAGCATGCATATATTTATATGAAATTGATTATTTTGTTTTAAAACTGATAGAGTCTATTTTGAATGTTTTTAATTATATAGTTGGATAATATTAGATATTATACACGAGTTAGATTATGATGCACGCCAACAACAATATGACGAGCACAAATATAAAGACATAATAATTTTCAGATCATTTATTATGTATAAGAGTAATTATTTAACAGTTAACAAGAAGTATTTATCCAATTATGAAGTAAAAATGTAAAAGAAAACGACATTCTGGAAATTGAAGAAAATTCAGTTGAAAACGAATGTCAACTTTTCTAACAAGAAAAGAAATATGATTTTAAAACTTTTTGCTAATGGAATGGAAAAAAATTTAAGGATTTCTGTTAACTTAATTGGAGTGCTTATTATGAAATAATGAAATAATTGCAAAATTTGTAGGTCAATTTTAAATATTGTATTTTTCTTATTAGTTATTATAGCCCTTATTTAAATATTAACAGAGATTATAAATATTTTATGTAGATTATAATAAAAATCACATTTATAATATTATTTGTGGTTGGCATTTTGTACGATATAGAAATGACTTTAAAAAATATGTCATGCAAAAACCCAATTCGATGCATGCAAATTGGTATATGTGTATGCAATATAATAAATTTTCAGGAAAAGAAAATTTGTAAGTATATTTAAAAATAAATTTGAATGCATATTATAGGAGTAGATAGGTACTTGAAAAGTTTAATCTAGTTCAGAAAACGCAAACCACATATGAAGAGTTCGCGGTAAGAGTTTAGAGAAAGTATAGTTAAAAAATAATGCAAAACTTATTAGTACTGATAAAATTGTGTTTTTATAAAATATTATGGACCGATAAGTACATAACATTGTAGAAGAGGAAAACTGAAGCCTTACCGCAGTTTCAGTTAACTTTAAAATAATAAAACAATTTTGTAATTATTTATGGGCGAATTTCACATTGTTGTATTAATTATTTACATAATATACGTTTATTTTAATGTTTAATATAAAAATACATATATAAATCATGCTCTCTATGTAAATATTTCTAGTTTTGTAATTAAAATCTGATGAATATTTATTTTGTATTCGTTTTTGGTTGTGCTTGAATATTATTTAAATTTTTCGATTATATTTCAAATAAGTAGGTACTTAGTCTCTATCCTAGTTTATTTTAAGTGCATAATGCATTTTAAACTTGATTCATAATTTATTTGCTCTAAACCTATAGAGACGTATATAAAGCCTCTTCGTCATATTTATATATCTCATAAATGGAAAAAATTTTATATTCATGTTTACGAAAATTGATAATATTTAATTTATAATCCATCAATTTCAGTATACAGTTCATTTACGTTATAAACTGATTATATCGTGTTACGCTATTGTAACATTGTAACGATGTAAAAATGTTTTTACACTCAAAGTATTGACAGTACATGTACTAGTATATAGACTATATATAAAAAGCTTTATGAAACATTAATTAATTTCGAGAAAAACCATTACTTTGTTTTTTAAAATATGTAACAGTACACTGAATTTATGTTAAATTAATAATTATTTTGCACGTGTTCCTTTAAGTTCACTCTGTTTATGCATAAACTTGATGCTTTTAATTAGAAAGTTCATTTTATTCTTGAATAATCGTTTTAACGTGTAAATCAATACTTGTTATTATCTAACAATATTATATTCAATATAATTTTCCTCTTTTTTTACAACTACAAAGTGAAATGTACAAGTTGGAATGGAAAATTGTAAACGAACTCAGAAAACTCATGTCTATTTTTATAAACTGTGGTTTTTATTAAAGAATTAGTTTTGCTACGTTTAAAAAGGACTATTACATTTACAATATTATAACAAGGTACTTACTTGTTACATTTCTATTTGAAAATATTTTACGGTAAATATACTAGAACAGATAAAAAATGAAACGCGTAAAAAACCCCTCAACTTTACAGAAGAATTAAAATTGTGTTTATTGTAATGTTTATAATGAAAAAATATAAACGTGTATGTTTAGTTTTTACTTGAGTTCAATGTGGTTAGTAGAACTGCCTTCAGGTAAGCCGTTGACCCGAGAAGAACATACGTTGAGAAAAGAAGTTTTATTCAGATGGTACTTTGTAATCAAAACTCAAACAGTACGTGTTTATCAATACTTACTACTAGTACTACCTACTATAAAAGTACCAAACACATATGAGAATACAACGTGTGTGTGTGGAACCAGTTTTACAAATTACCTAATATACATAAACGTACACATGAGTGTGCCATAGAAGGATGATGATGATGCTTTTATAATTTAACATACAAACGGTCTGATCTATATTTGGGACAAAATATACCTATAGGAAATAGCTTTAAGATCAATCATTTTCAACGACATTTTTTTAAATTATATTTTTTAAGTTCGTGTAAAATTTTCATTTATATTCGCGTAAACACATTTTAATTAATTAAATATAACAACCACAAAAAATGTCATATTTTATTATTCATTTGAAAGTTGAAGAGAAAAACAGTGGAAATCTCCCCTTCAATAATAAATACGGCTTTGCAGAGTTTTCCGCTAAATATGTTGCAGAATATTGGTTACAATTATATAATGTAAAACAGGCTCCGTATTTAATAGTTGTCTTATTAGTTGAAATATATATTGGGGGAAGACATTTGACGAAGGGTTGCGTATTCCCATATCAGCGCCAGTTGTTCTATGGTATGGATTTTTAATATTGTGATGTAGCCGGAAGGGTGGAAAGTCTATCTTTCTCTTTCATTGAAAATCACGAGCGTGCAGCAAGTGTGTTTATTATAAAGAGTCTGGAAAACCACACCGCCATGCCGCCTGTCTACGAAACCTACGTCGATGATGATGATCATACAATAATAACGATGATGATGATGATGATGATATCTTTGTCTATCTGGATGCTCCTTTCTACATTCTATGGATGGCTTAGTAATTGCAATAGGGGCCCGGTTTTCACCTCCGGCTACCATATTTCATTATTATACACATATACAATTTATTTATGTGTAGAAATTAATGTGCACAGAAAATTGTCAGCCAAAACTTCATCAACTAACGTAAAATCGGTTTATTGCTCTAATTATTAGATAGATTCATGAACATTTAATGAATTTTCATTTACAGTGTGTGTGTAGATATAATAAAAGACTGAACTTAGTATACCATATTAAACTGTATACTATAGAATTTGTGCACTCTGATGTACATAAAGTGATTTTCATTAATTTAATTACAATTTGATAAGTATTATGCCGTCAATGTGACCTACCACTATATAAACGCTTTTTGTTTCACCAAAAATACGTTCAACCCACTTTATAAAGGTTTCAATTTAGATCAATTTATAACAAAAACCAGCACATCTAAATATAGACGGAAAATTATTTTCAATCGCTTCTATGTAAGGAATTAATTAACCTTTATTCCCATTTATTCCGAATATCAAAGCTTTGAATAAATACAAACAAATTTTCAACATTATATACATCAAAAGAAGTAAATCTGCATAAGATGGTAATTTTAATAATAATCAACATTTGATTTCAGATATACACCACATTAATAAGTTTTCACAGTTAAAAGCTAATAGGGAATTTCGCTGTAAATTTGTAATTTTAATTAAATAATTAAAAAATTATATATTTAACTGTCGGCTGAATGTAAATTTATAAAAACGTTAGTTTAATTAAATATTATTGCTGTAGTATTGTTTGACGTTATAATACGACTACGACCTCCGAGTTAGCATGAATAATAATTATTAAAATATACGTATAAAACAAAATATGTACACCATATTTAATTTAACATTAATAATGAACATCTATTTTAATTAATATCCAGCATGTATGTACGTATATTACAATAAATACCTGTAATTTACATGGGTTGAATAATTAAAAAACTTTTAATACTTGTAATCATTTTTAATTTTATTATTAATTAATTATTTACATTGCTCGATATTTATTTTCTACTATCAGTGATGTATACGTGTACAATACGATGTGTAATGTTGTTTATAAAATATTAACAACTTTAATAATCTAATAGTTCAAATACATCATTTATTCAGATTCAACACGTTTGTAGTGAAAGAACAACATATAATTATTATAAAAGTAAATTTATTCACTAATAGGAGCAGAAAAGAATTAAAGCATTTTTTATAATAAATTTGTAAATATTTAATTAATAAACGACATGAAAAGGACTAGTCAAGTTACTAATGAAGCAATAACAAGACACTTAATTATAATCTAATGTAGCTTCAGTTCAATGCTTTATCAACACACATAACATAGCACTTTAATAATGATGTCTTCCTATTAATTATGTCTTTCCCATTTAACTGAATCCAAAATATAACATTCGTACAACACGGTTGTTGTGAATACACTATATTTTAAAGTCACATCTAGTTAAAAGTTTCTTAATATTTGTTTAATTAATAAATAATAAGCTTTTTCTGTAGAAAGTCTAATCCTTCTATTATATTCTATTTGCATGCACATTTATACAAAACTCATTCAAAGTATATTGTTATAAAATAATATATTTCATAAACTCGGCAAATATTAAAACTATAAACTTTAAACGAATTAAATTTATTATTTTGATGAAATGCCAACTTATTATACAAGTTTTAATGTACCTACATACTTTTAATGTTGTCATTTTAAAGTTAATCATAATTTTCAGATAATTTTATACTCGGTGTATAAAGTTCTTGTAAGATATCACCAAAAGCATTATTTTGCAAATTTTATTGGGTCAATTTGATGGGAATTTAACACGACAAATTTACAATGTAAAAGACCTGTTATACGTAAAAAAATAACAAAATCCCACACAAAATGAATGTGTTTTTCCACGGCCCACATTTTATTACTTGAGCACATAACATTCAACAAGTTGTTTGAAAAAGAAAATTTCGTATAATAATAGCATTAGGATCCGTATTTTGGACCCTTATACGTGAAAAAGCATTCCTTACATTATGTTTTTCTTCTACTTGCTCTTATATGGCATATGGACTTTGGTGTTTGATTTATTTTACAATATAGTAACTAGATACTAAAGTATGCTGCTGTGAAATACAAAACCCTCCTTTCAATATCGATGATTTTCTACTTGAAAGAATGTCTAAAGGTGTATTTATTCACTGCCAGTTAACCAAAATGTTGAGAATATTTATTTTATTTATTCTATCCACAAAAATTCAGGTAGAATACTTGTATTTTTGAATTATTTTCTATTCAAGCCAAAAAGATATTGAATTCTCTTCAGCTTCCACATGCATAGAATAGATTATAATCTTTTTATTCACATACGAGTATTACAATATTGATTTGTAATTAGGTAAACATATGGTTTTTTCAAATAATTACATTAGGGCTCTGTTTTTGTTCTTCGATAATTTAAATATTATTATTTACGTAAAATACGAGCATGCATATTGATTAAACTAATACAAAATGAAATTGAATAGTTCAAATACCTGATTATATTTGTTTGGTATTTTGTTTCTTTTTCCAATTACATTGACGTCAGTTTTTAATTGGTACCTTTTACAATTCATATACCAATTCGGAAAAAAAAGAAACAACTAATACAATGACATTTGCTTTGCTTCACTTGCCATTGTAAACTGTTTCATTAGAATAATCATTCAGTAAAAAATATAAATTGTGCCAGCATAATCGGAAAGGCAAATAGAAAAAAGCTTTATTAGCTTTCTGCACTGTTTACTGATGAAAGAATTGAAAACAGTCGAAAGCAATGCTAGTTTTTCAATTCAAAATTTATGTACAACGCTTGAAAAACTAAATATATTTCATGTATCTATCTATACAGCTGTTTAAAGTATTATTAAAATCGATGAGGATAATTTTATATGTACCTGAGTGAACTTTTTCATGAACATATTAATTGAAAATTGTTCCAGTGTTATTACAAAAGTATGATTTTTTGGAAAGTCTTATCGTTCCATTTTCTTTGAACAAATTTAATTAAATATTATTCTGTTACTGTACTTAACTAAAGCAAATTGAAAACTTTTCTAAATTATTAAAGTTAAAAACTACTTAAAAATAACAAGTTCAATAAAATAAAGTCCTTTTACCTACATACAATTAAATTTTATTTTATGAACAAGAATAAAGTAAGTCAAATTACTTTTCTGCATTCAGTATTATTATTAGGTAACTACCCAATGAGCACATACACCGTATTTTAACGTCGTAAAAACGTTAAATGGTGAAAAATTCCGTGTTGGTTATAAATATAACTTTGTTAGATATCAGTTTTAAATATTACCTATATTTTTACGTATTAAACACGTAATAATAACGTTCTAATAGTGATGTGTAAAACAAAATGTGATTTCACCGTCACTTCTTTCTAATTTAATATTACGTCGTAGAAATATAGTTAGTTCAACGTCGTAATAAGGTGTAAATAGTAATGTGTAAAATTTAACGTATTTTGTAACGTCCCTTTTATTTAATTTAAAATTACGTTGTAAAATTGTCGTTAGTTCCACTTATTAATGAAGTGTAAATATTAATGTGTAAAATTAAACGTATTTTTTAACGTGTTTTTTTTTTAAGTTAAAACTACGTCGCTAAAATATAGTTAGTTCGACGTCGTATTAAGGTGTAAATATTAATGTGTAAAATTAAACGTATTTTGTGACGTCCCTTTTTTTTAATTTAAAATTACGTTATAAAATTGTCGTTAGTTCCACGTATTAATTAAGTGTAAATTATAATGTGCAAAATTAAACGTATTTTTTAACGTGTTTCTTTTAAAGTTAAAATTACGTCGCTAAAATATAGTTAGTTCCACGTCTAATTAAAGTGTAAATAGTAAGGTGTAAAATTTTACGTGTTTTGTGGTGTCTCTTTTATTTAATTTAAAATTACGTTA